>VCRD01001641.1:106510-123241 GCA_006783055.1 Trinorchestia longiramus | reverse complement strand
AACAAATATGGCGGACTGTTTGGATGGATCTTCTTCATCCTCAGCGTGCGTGACGTCATCATACCGCCATTTGTTTTTTGTCAAACGCGACTGTACGGGTCGCCCCCATGTCCGACTTGCCCCCACACTACCCTACATTTTACACATCGCCCCGATAAATGAAAACCTATGCTTTACACATCGCCCCGATACATGAAACCTTATGCATATATCATAAATCTCATGACAGTGATGTTCTTGGGACCTCTTTTCTGAATCTTCAATTTCAATTCCCTCCACAAGTTTTCGATAGGATTTATATCCGGGTTTAGAATTGACATTCTATAATGTTTATCTTCTTCATCCTCAACCATCCTTGGTCCCGTTTGTAGTATGCTTTGGATCGTTGTCTTGTTGGAATTTCCATCCACATTTCAGTTTTAACAAACGAGCTGAAAGTAGGAGTTTCTCTTCCAATATTTCACGATATTTCATGCCGTTCATGGTTCCTTTAATGATGTGAAGAGCTGAAACATTCCCACACCATCGTTGAGCCACCTCCAAACTTAACCTTGGGGTATGGTGTACTTTGGTTTATACTCTTCGTTTTTTTGCCTCCAAACACGGTTTGTGCTGTTTCTCCTAAATAGTTCGATTTTGGTTTCATCTGACCACAGTACTGAGCTTCAAAACGTTGCTGGCTTGTTCAAATGGTCGTTGGCACACTTCAGCATGGTCTTGTGACGTTTCTGGAGAAGAGGTGTCCTACAAGGGGTGAGGGAGTGAAGACCTTCACAGCGTAGTGCCCTGCTGATCGTGTGTTTGCTGGTTTCGATCCCAGATGCCTTGAAATCATGCTTCAATTCTTCACGAGTATTTTGAGGCCTTTGCACTAGTGTTCGGACCAATTTTCGAGCAGCACGGTCGCTAATCTTCCGTGGACGGTCAGTTCAAGGCTTGCTGAGAGTCGTATTCTGGCATTTCCACTTGCGTATTATGGTTATAACCGAGGCTATAGGAACACACAGTTGTGCACTTATCTTCCGATATCCCAAACCTTCATTATGGAGCTCAACAATACGTTTGTAAAGATCTTGGCTGATGTCCTTATTCATACCCATGCTTACGACCCTTCAGAACGAGAGGTGCTGTACCAATGACACGTTATGGGAGATGAATGCTGACGAAAGTTCGGTTACCAAATAGTAGAGTGTATTGAAAGATTCTGAAATAATCTTACAATAATTTTCATGCATAACATCGAGAAAAAAGTCGCGTATTGTAAACTTTTGTTCACGTATTTTTTATACATGTTCTTATACATTTTTTTCCATTAAATATTTGTGGGTTTTAGATATATCATTAACCTTTTTATTCTATTGTTTACATATAGTCCAATTTTCGTAACTGTACATGGTCTATAAATGTGCAATCTGGCCATTTAATAAACGTGTTTTATTATTTTACTCTCACCCCCCTGTATTTTAAAGAAGTCATACAAAATTCAATACTCTAACAATGCAATGCTGCATTAGTAGGAAAGTAAAGTCTTATGATGATAAAATGAATCGTCATCGATCTGATGTATGTAGTATATCTGCCCAACATGGTAAAAAATTCCGTTTGAGACAAATACTAAAGTCACCCATTTCTATTGGGCAAAAAGCTTGTGTTCAATAGATTTGAGACGGTGTTCAAATCCCAACGGCCTAAATTGTAGAAAATAATTATAAATGTAGATATATGCAACAGAAACGTAGAACGTGTTTTTCTGAAGAAGCGAAAGATGTTGGGTAAAATCTTAATAGATTGATTTTGAATTTAGGAAAGAAGAACCGGAAGAGCGTCAGTGGGTGTGTCGACCACCTGCAAGAACAAACCCCAACGACAGACCCTCACCACTCAATACATGTGCGCAGAGCGCTCATTTCTATTCCCCTTCTAGTATCCCCTCCGTTTCACCCCTTTACTTAAGTACACCCTGTGCCAAACTCTCTCTCAAATCTTTCCTATTGGTACCGACCACCACCACCGGGTGTGTCGCGTACGTAATTCTGATACCAGTTCACGTCCCTTCCACTTCCTCTTCCCTTTCGTCTCCAACGACAAATTGACCATCAGTGGCCAGGATCTTATGACGTATATATGAAGTCTCCGCCTGGAAATGCACTGTCATGCCACAGTACAGTAAAGAATACTAGGAGCATATGTGGGGGATGGCAATGACAACCAAAACGTCACGATTTTCAGGTGGTGACCTAGTGGTCCCACCAGGTGCTGATTGGCCAATTTTTGGGAGGCCAGATGTTCGAATCTTGCCTCTGCCGATCAATGACAGAATAAAGATATCGGCGGTGGGTTTTGAGCCCCAGCCTCTAAGAAGAATTATCCCTTACACCATCTGGCCTCTCAATCTTGCTGACAACCTCAACATTCAAACGGTTTTTAATTAAAAAATAATTTTTCATATTACTACATTATTTTCAACTGTTTAACTCCAACGGTTAATAAATTCATGATATCCCACTAAAAAGAGAGATAGCGGCAAACAATCACTATTTCATTGTCTTAAGTTTTGGGTTCACCTCAGGAAATCTACTGATGATTTACGAGTCTACAGTAAATTAGGGGTGATTTATTTTTGCCTCACGATAGTTATGCATTAGAAAGAGTGACAGGCCAGACACCGTTCGTCTACGATTTGTTGTCATCAAAAGACTTTGTTTTCCTACTGATGTAGCATTGTATTATTAGAGCATTGAATTTTTCTTGATTTCTGTAAATAATGTTCAACCATCAGCTTGACAAGAACAATACATTCATATATTTAATAGACAAGGGGAAGAAGAAACTAACTAAAAACAATTCTGCACACAACAAACTATTAGTATATGACTTGTTAAAGTGCTTGGCACAAGTATTTCGGTGGCTTTAGATGTGTTCATGAGACAACTTTTATAAAAAAATTAAGGGTAGTTTCCAGATGCAGCAATTCATTCTGTAATTAATTTTGCCGAAAGACAGAAAACCTAAGCTTAGAGTCATGTGGGTTTGCTATTATTTAAACAATTCTAGTAAAAACCTTTTTGATAAGGTTTAACAGGAGCAACCATTATAACACAAAAACAGTGCACAGAAATTATATTTCTCGCGACATCATTATTTACGAACGTAGCTCGCGTACTATGTATGATTGGATGCCTTGTATGCACGTCACTTATGCGTAACGGTTTCTTTCTCAGTACTGTGGTCTGCACTGAAAACACATGAGCCCCATCCATACGGAACGACTTCAGCGTCCTCCAATAATCTATTCTCGGTCCATTTCTGTTTTCACCTTTCATCATTGATTTTCATTCCGTACTTTCAAACTCAGCAATATCTATGTACCGATATGACATGCAAATTGCTTAGTCAAGTGGTCTTAACTATATTACAGTCAGTGAATGGATCCTACTTTCTTGTACGTAAATTTCTGTTTCTTTGTTTCCTTGATTAGTCGCTCTAGTTTAGTATCTCAGTGCACTATCCTTCTGGCCCGCAACCGGTAAGAAACTAAACAGAGCCGCATAGCAGGAAACCTTGAGACATTGAAACTTCGATCTGTACCAATTGTTTGTTAATAATTAAAGAAGGTGTTTTCTTTCGTTAGGTCTGACCTCATCGGTGGCGCCTTATACCCGTGTCAGTTCAGCATAGGTGGATAAATTTGTATAACCATAGAAAAGTGAACTCAGCTAAGTTCAGCAGACCCTTAGTCCTGCGCATTTGTGGCCGACTGAACCAAGTTTCCATTCCTTCAGAATCTGACTGTTCTGTCGCTAGCAAGCCTTCCGTTGAACTTGTTCATTAATTAGGATATCGTTCAGCATTGTAGTTTTTTGTTAATTGTAAATTATAATTATTGACTTCTATTAAAAATTAATTTTCCTCCTCAACACGTTGCCTCCGATTGCCTGACCGGTATAAATCTTCACTTTGTACGCATAGTCACTAGAAGGATCTAAAAAAATTGCAGAACCTAAGTGGTCCACATACGTACCACTTCGGAGTCAACGTGTTAAATAACGTTCAGGCAAGAGTCTAAAGCCATTCCCTGATAAAATCTTAGGGCTACAAATTATGCCCTTACTAGCATGAAAATAACCGCCGAATGACTTTTAAATTACTTTAAATTACATTTCGATAAAAATGGCTTTAAAGCTACACCAGCAAAACTATAATTTTTGAATCCAAGAATGCAATAAGAACGCAACTGAACTTTACCCTAACGTTAGTAAATGATACAATCGAATCAGTGGTGTAGGTAAAAATTTTGAAGGTCTGGTTTCTCCCAAACATGCCTTGCACAGTCTATGTGAAGAAGACATTCAACAAAATTGACGAATCTTTAATGTTTTTTTTTTAATTTCTAATGAACATACTTTACCAAAAGACGGGACTATTAACTATGCAATCTCTAGTGTTGTTATCACACTTTGATTACCGAAAAATTTTCAAAGAGAGTTACATACATGTATGAATTTCACTGTTAAGGTAGTATGCAATGAAAACTTAGAATAATATAAAATAAGGCAATAGGAACTAGCCGTTTGATCTATTCTTGGTTGAATACCGAATTCCCATGCCGCCTAAAGTAAATCCATCAGTCATGCACGTACACCTTAACCACGGAAGTCAATTTAGTCATGTGCACACATATCACTCATGCACAGGCGTTTATGTCACGAGCATATATCTCAATCATACATTAGCCTTAAGGGGTTAGGGACATATGTAGAGTTAGTAGGATGTAATACTGGAAATGTTCGTATGTTTTCTGACAGCTGGTTCCAAGTTGCGGCAATTTTAACGGGCAAAAGTTCATAGCTTGAGATGTCTTGAAGTTTCTCAGTAATAGTTTTTGACAGTTATTTCTGGTTCGTCCGTTACCGTCTCTTTCGAACAGCCCTTCCAGGGTAACATTGTTAAGGCCGTTGAGATACTTAAAGGTCTCAATAAGTTGTCCCTGCAGTATTCTTTATTCTAGGGATATAAGTTCAAGGCATTAAAGACGTCTTTCGTAGCTGAGATTGCAAAGTTCTGGAATCATCTTCGTTGCTTTTCGTTGTATTTTTTCCATTTTATTAATTTCTTTTCGTAAGGTAGGAGACCAGAGTTGCACTGTATATTCTAAATGAGGCCGGTCTAGCGCTTTATAGAGCGGTAATATTATGTTCTTTGACTTGTATTCAAAGTTTGGTGCAATGAAACCACGAATCCTGCTCGCATTTTTAACGCTTTTTTCCACTTGTTTGTCATGTTTGAGATTTTCATTGACAATGACACCTAGATCTCTTTGTTGCTGGACTGTTTCAATAGGTATGTCATACATCTTGTGTTAGAAATGCCGGTTATTTGCACCAACGTGCATTACTGAACATTTTTCAATGTTGAATCTGATTTGCCAGGTTTCAGTCCATTGTAGAAGACGGTTGAGGTCTGATTGGATAGTTGCTCTGTCCCTTTCAGTGAATGCTCTGTGACAGAGTTACGTGTCATCGGCGAATTTGTTGATTTTACTGATGATTCCGACATCAAGATCGTTGATGTAGATGATGAAGAGGAGCGGGCCTAAAACGCTCGCTTGAGGGACTCCTAATGTTACAAGCGCTAAATCACTTGTTTCATCGTGAATCACCACGCGTTGAGTACGACCAGTGAGCCAGTTTCGTAACCATCGGAAGTAGTTGCCTTGTATTCCATGCGCTTCCACTTTGGCCATGAGTGTTTCGTGGGGAACTGTACTCCAGGAAAAACGATTATGCAATCCCTTTCATAAAAAAGCTTGACTTGACCCTAAGAGGACAAACACTACTCATTCACAAGATCATGCATACAAGATGTTTAAAAAGTACCCTACCGTAAACTCTCCCGTTCATGACGCTAAGGTACTATACACTGTGGACTGTTCTTGGAGATAACATAACATGCACGCTTGAATTTGTTTTTATACGCTTTCCAGTGTGACAGTCGTTGCCTGCTGACTGCCGAGTGAATTAATGTCAAGTGTGTTCTCCGGATTTTTATTTCATTCAAGATGACTGAACGACTTGAGCAAAGCTACAGAATAAAGATTTTGTCTAGAGTTTAGTAATTTTCGAGGCAAAACAATCTGTAAAATTTAGCAGGTGTTTGAAAACATGGGGTAACATGGAGGTAACACAAATTAAGAAGTGGTTCAACCGATTCATACGTGGCTGTAGATCGGTGGGGGTGACTGGCGTTTTGGAAGACCAAAAACCGCTCGGAATGCAGCTGTTGCTCAGGGGGGAGAAATCTGATTATGGGAGATCGTCGCCTGACAGTAAAGAGCTGGTATCGGTAAAGATTCTGTGTATGTAACTTTGCGTGATGATTTGAACACGCTCAGATCGGATGCAAAATTTGTGCCCAAGCTTCTGTCTGAAAAACATTACACCTGATTCTGGCTTTCTTGACGAAATACGAAATTCCTGTCGTACTTCAGTCCTGACAATTCAAAACATATTTAAATTTCATCTCACATTAATTGTTCTTATCTGATACGGAATTTTTCTTTTCACTGAACGAAATGAGGTTCTCAATTATATACGATAGTAACTTCCGTTTCATAAACTGTAAACATATCATTATGAACCTGCAACCAGTAGAACAAAAATTGCAATTTCAAAATTTCATTTTTTGTTACGCATTTAGTTACATGATTCTAGCTTCACTGTTGGACACTCAAACTGTCACATTATGTTGTATGAAACGTTTTTCGTAGCAAACATTTTCATGAATTTTTTGTGCATTTGTATTTTTAAGCGTTGGTTCATTGTGAGAACGAACCACCGTTGTATTATTCTCGTACTGCTAGTACTAAAGCATTTGCCTCGTCAGCATTATCTTTACTTCTATAAATTTTAAATTTTATTGTTCAGTAAAAACAAAACGTTTTGCACTATCAACTAGTTTATTTATACCACCGTACGACTTTAATTGTAAGGGATTCGAAAACTTAATGTTAACACATATGTATGTCACGTATAAACGTGACACCAATTAACGCTTGTTCACTATTTGTTAGGTGAGGTTTGAGTGTTCACTATTTTCAATGTCTCGAAAAATGTTTCGTATTGTTTAATTGCTGATACTTCAAATTCAAATTAAATTAATTTAATTAATTAATAAGTAAGAAGTCATAATTCTTTAAGCAACAATATCGAAATACAAATTTGAAAAGTAGGTGATCAAATAATAGAAATCATTCCTCTGACCAAGGATAAAATAAATATACCACAAATGTACTCATGTATGTACAAATACGTAAAGTAATTATCCCGCTAATAGTATGAAGAAATAATTTTCAATAGCGAATTAAAAAATATATAGGGTAAGTTTTTGGAAATCAACTGATAATAATTTTTTATTCCTTTTTCGAACATATGTTATAAGTTAATTTTTTTTCCATTTTCTAGACCCACAATTTTAAGTTTTTATAATTTGAAGTACGAATTCTTGGTCAAAGAAGTATTGAAATGGTATATATATATATATATATATATATATATATATATATATATATATATATATATATATATATATATATATATATATATCAAGGACTACTATACACAGGACGTGCACCGCCATATAGCTGACTGCGCTAGCGGAGGCCATTGCATTCATAGTAACATAGCATTTTCTATCGGACAAATTGATCATAAATTACTTCTTTCAAGCATTAAAAGGGATAATAAGGTTTTACAATGAATTTTCAATGGTTTAAAACACTGTTATGCTTTGAAATAGCAATTTTAACCGGAATTAGAATAGAATAGAATGAGGCTATAGGAACGAACCTTCCGGCCCATTTATGGGTCGGATAATTACTTCGATAATTATTCGGTTATTTTACCCAAGTCCCATGTCGTATTTCTAGCCGCGTCAACCATGTCGGCAGCGGGATTCGAACCCGGGTCTTTCCGCTCGCAAGCAGATTCGCTCACCAGTCGACCAAGCTAGTGATATAGAATAGAATTAGGCTATAGGAACGAACCTTCTGGCCCATTCTTGGGTCGGATAATTACTTCGATAATTATTCGGTTGTATACCCAAGTCCCATGCCGTATTTCTAGCCGCGTCAACCATGTCGGCAGCGGGATTCGAACCCGGGTCTTCCCGCTCGCAAGCAGATTCGCTGACCAGTCGACCAAGATGGTGATGTATTAACATTAAATATTAATATTTAATATTAAATTATTAAGGTAACATGTATTATTGTATGAGCTTAGTGGCCACTTTATAGAAAGTCAAGTTGCTGCAGTTTTAGACTTTACAAATTGATTATAGTTAAACCTTTTCCAATGCAAACAACCAAACATACAAACATTCACGCATATAAACGAACAGACATAGAAGCAAAAACCTACCAAAATGCAGCGATTGGTCAGCCAACCGGGCCTTCTTTACAGAGGTCTGAAGAAGGACTGCATTCTTCTGCTGGTCTTTCTCTAGGTTGTGGAGTCCATTCAATAAAACATTTGCCAGACGACGGAACATCTTGGGACAGTCAATGTCAATTCCACTGAAGCTGGCCAGTGTCGACAAGATCTTCAATAGTCTATTCTGGCAGCAGGCACGGTGACGGGCTTCCTTGATGAAACACAGTCCACATCTGACAAGATTAAAAGTGCACACATGTGGAGTCGTTAGAGAACCTCTAGAGTCTAGACACTGTCTCGATAAAGTCCTTTACGTCATTGGTCACAAGAGGTTCCTCGGCGCTGAAGGACACATCGTCTGCACACTTCATCTCAAGCCACCCAGCTACATAGGCCGCACTACACTCTTCTCTTACAGACAGTGTCACATCTGTGGTGCACCTCTCAACATAGGCTGCATCCTCTAGGTCAATGGCAGTCCACAAGCAGGTATGTTCCTTTGAATCAGGCTGGACATCAATGGCCTGGAAGTATGTGGCAGCATATTTTGTGAGGCGATGTTTGCACACGGAGAGCACATCCCCAGTGGTCATGAAAGAGTTTGCACCAGTTGATTGACGGTAGACTGAGAACTCTCCCTCAAGCCGGTCACTCTGGATCTCACGCAGCAGAACATACTGGAAGTCTGCGTTTCTGAACAAGTAGCGGCAAACGGCTAGCAGTCCCTGCGTAGTCTGTACCAGTGTAGTCTTGGTGTCATGGGTAAGGCATTGGATTCGACTTGCTCCATGTCCTGAAGCAGCCTCCAGGAAAATCGTCGAGAAAGTTTGCAGGCTGGTTGACTAGGGATCCTAAACAGCTCGATATAGATCGTTCATGTGTTGGTCTTGACCCTTTGCAGACACATTCACTACATTCCACCAGTTGAGGATGATTTAGATGAACTTAGCAGTGTCACGGCATCGTCTGAGTTTTAATGAAGCCACAACCTTGTCATTGAAAACCTTCAAGACATACTGCACATTTTGTAGTTGAAGTCGTGAGGGGTTGACAGCAAATTGAGTGAGTGTAGTAGTCGTCAGAATACTGCCTTTCTCTGACTCGTATAGTTCCTTGACGTCTGCAAATGATGCTGTTGTTTCATTGTCACGACTGATCTTCTGGCCCTTTTCACTGATCCAGTTGTTGCAGATGCACTTTAGCAGATGTACTGTGTCAAAAAGGAGAAACCAGACTCGCTCGTTGTCAAGAGGATGTTTGGCTGTGGCACTGCAATCACCTAGCCGATCAAATAGCTTACAATACTGCTGGTTCACCTTGTGGTTGTCTGTGATAAACCCGATGACACGTCCACCTGCCCTCTCAACAGCAGTTGGAGCCTCCTTATCACGCTCAAGCTGGTATGCTGCCGTCAGCTTGTGGACGGGTGTCATGGAAATCATCAGACTAGGTCCTTTGTGCAGCCACTTCATCATGACACACAGCATAGAAGTGGCCTTGCAATCTCGGTTGTTCTCGGCCATGCCACTCAGCACCCAACCAGAAAATGAAACTGTTGGGCGAATCAGTACTTCATCTACCAAGAGAAACACATTCTTCTGCTGCAGTGTCTGGACTTTGTCAAATGTTTCCCTCAGCACCTGGTCCTTGTCAATAGATGAAGTGATGTACTGCAGCTTGCGTTTGCATGGCAGCACCAAAAAGTCTCTGAGCTGTTCATAATTACACTTTGGGTATGATTGAAAAGCAAAACAATAATCATTCATGGAAAACTGTAATAAAAGTTCCAACTCACGTGTCAAAAATGCCAACTTTTTCTCCTTCTCGGTGTCGACACAGGCTGATGTGTGAGCTTGAAGAAGAGTGACAACATTTTCGATCGTTTTGTCAATCGGGATGTCATAGTGCATTGCCAAGCGCACAGTTTCGTCGAATGAGTATATGATCTCAAACCATTGTTGGGATAAAGTGTCTTAAACAGTGGTACACTAATGCCGTTCTTGAACGTACTTAGCGCTAGTGGGGAACACAAAGTGGGCTTGTTTTCGACAATCACAGACAGGCTGCATTCACTGAAGTTGTCGGTCATGAACAAACACACAAGCCTTTCTTTCGATCTTGAAATAATCAAGTTCTTGTACTGCTTCTGCAGGTTACGTTCAGGTTTGAAAGCATCAAATGAAGTAATCTTATCCTTCAGAAGAAAATACCTCAGTTGTTGGTCTTCCATTTTCGCCGGGCGAGGTGTAAATTTTGGGGAAGGCAGACATGAAGCAAGTACATTGAAGATACTGGGAGGGATTCCAGGTCACATAGAACCACCACGCAATTTGATCAAAGGTGGGTCAGCACCCCAGTGTATCTCACAAATGAAAAACTTGTCTAGATTAACAACAAAGTTTTCACGAGGTGGTAGAACATCAAGCCACTTCTGTCTCTCAGACAGTTCTTTCGGGAAGCGAAACACGCGGCGCCTGTTCTCCTTATTGTAATTACCCCTACAGTTCACAATCCCACACTTGTTCGGCATTTTTAATACATATAATTAGCAATAAAGTTTGGAAGAAGTAGTTTTTAATCAATTTGTCCAATAGAAACTGTTATGTTACTAAGAATGCAATGGCCTCCGCTAGTGTAGGCGGGTATATGGCCGTGCACGTCCTGTTTATTGTAGTCCTTGATATATATATATATATATGTATATATATATATATATATATATATATATATATATATATATATATATATATATATATATATATATATATATATATATATATATATATATATATATATATATATATATATATTTGTTGTATAGAAAATTAACGCAAAAACGTATTTCTTAAATATAAATCTTCTGTCAAAGTTATTGTTAATGTAATGCCCGTTACGTTTCAAGACCTCAAGAAACGATTGTTTTTTGAATCCGTACAATTTTTTATCATAGCAGCTTGTAGTGGCTTAGTCACCCCTTAACGCGACACAGCCTCCTCGTATTTTCTCCAGCAACTAGTGGCTTAGTCACCCCTCAATGCAAATCTCCATGTACGTCATTTCTAATTTAGTTACCGCTAGACTCCATCTAGTCATCAAGTGTTCAGTAATTGTAAGTCGTACCAATGTAACGTTTATCAATAAATGAGTTCCAAATTCTACTTAAAGTTTCTATCTTATACACTTGAGTAGAAGCTTATGTAAGACCGCTCACGTAGCAGGCTATAACTGGAGATCACAAGCCCTAACCGCCTCACAGGGCGTCTACCCCGAGTAGACGTAAGGCACGATCTCAAAACAGTTGCCTTAACGAAACCACACGGTGCAGGTAGCACACCAAAGGTCTTACAAGCTAAAACAGGCCTGGAAGTAACCTCTACGGCATATCATAATGTTGTTTTGGAAGTGAATTCCCGACCATCTGCTTATTTATTCGTTACACGATGGAGCACAAACATTCACTAAGGATGAACACCATTGAGAGAAAAATAATCAGCTGCAATTGCTGAATGTGATAGTCATTGTCTTGTATATTTACAAATATTCCTTGAAGTTTTAAAGATTGGTCTTCAAGATGAGAAAAAATCGAAATAAGCATTCAAGTATTTTAAAGATCAAAATAAGAAGTTCCCAGAATTATTACTATGACTCCTCAACATCCTTTTTACTGACTTATATTTTGTGACGGTATCAAACTAACTTTCCTATACTGATTAGAAGTATGTTATTAATTTTTTTGTAACACATCACGATGTTATAGTTTTAAATCATAACTAACATGTCAACAGGATTTGAAAGCATAAATGTGATATAAGACAACATCACCTGTTGGACTAAATAGGGTGATGTGGGGGCAAGTCGTACTACTAGTGGCATTATATTTGCCAAAATTCAGGTTTCGATGTCAGAGCAACTGCAATNATGCCATAGTTAACACAATATTTGAAGTTGATTTTGTACCCATTGCAGTTGCTCTGACATCGAAACCTGAATTTTGGCAAATATGATGCCACTAGTAGTACGACTTGCCCCCACATCACCCTATGTATCGACAGCTACGTTAGAATTGTGGGACTACAGGACGCAGTCGGTACAGCTGCGTAAGCAAACACTTAACACAAACACTTAACGGTCGGTCAGCAAAACTCGAGAAATATGCTGAGCTCCACAAGACTTTGACTCATAGGCACAACAGAGCGGTTGAGGTACGTAGATTGAGACGCTGCGACAGAAAGTAGAAATGAATAACAAAAAAAGGGTAAGCTTGTATAAGAAGGCCATGAAGCGAGAAAAGGGGAGACTTGGGAACTAGATCTCATCGACGATGTAGGGTGTTGGGAACACACATCTAAGTCTAGGCTCCTAGGGCATATGGGAAATAAGGGGGGCACCGTGATGAGAGGGAAAATTAGCGGCTTCTTTAAGGTGTTATATCGCGAGTGTTAACATTGTAACCCATTATCAACAGCGAATCTCCAGCATAAAGGCAAGTTTAATATTATTATTTTCTATGTGATTGAGGTTGGCGACAAAGTAAATTTTGTAAATTGATTTGAACGCCATTTAATTAATTTGTTCCGTACGCACATTTAATTATTCAACTATTAAATAAGCAGTTGATCCATTAATACTGCACTGCTGAATAGGATATCATGTTGTGGGTTATATGCCAAAATGTGGTAGATGACTCACATTTCCCATGTCGTGAATTTACAATAGCATGTATTAAATCTTTTGTGTGTATCATTACCCTCATCTTGCCATTGAAAAGAAGTACTGGGAATATCTTTTAACATATGTATCATGTATTCAGAGGATTAGAGTCCCTCTAGTGCGATTACGTGTATATGTTGTTGCATAAATTAATTGTGTAAAAACACGTATTGCCACACCTCAACAACTCTAAAGCCCTACGGCAATAAAAGGTTTCCCTACATATATGTACTTTTTTTAATGGCAAATGAGAGGAAAATTGTATCGCCTATGTTTCTTGGAAGTTTTTTCTTCCAAGGAGCAGCATTTTGTTCGTTTCTAGGAAGTATTTTTTTCACTTCCAGGAAACTGTGGAACAATGTTGTGCATGCATTTGAACTTACGTTCATTATTGACAAATTGGGGGTAACACATAATTATATTTTCTGATTTCGTGTAGAAGTTATCTGTGTGTTGTGTAAGTCAAGACTCCATCGGAATTAAATTTTGCGTATAGAGTGCAAATCTCAGCCTTTAGGAAAATTAGGTGTGGGTTCATCATTAAATTCATGTGAAAGGGTAAAAGCCACCATAATGTTAAAGCCCTTGGAGTTATGGGAGAACAAATTTCAACATATTCTACAAATTTTATTGATGTTCTTCTGATAAATGCGAGAGGCGTTAATCGTGGTTAAAAGATGTATTATGCTTCATTGGTAAGGGAGAGGGGAATAAGTCGTGGTTGAAATTTTTTTTTTATGATCGGTGATAGGAAAATTAGAATTGGAATCCATTTCATTTGTGTTGAATTTCGAAGTCGATTGAAAAGGGGCAGGAGAATATTGTAGATTAGAGGAAGTAATGTTCTATTTTATCATAATTACTGCTAAGAGAAAAAGGGACTATACTCCACTAGGCCGTGAAGAAATATCTTTACCGTTAGAATAATTATTTTGTGAGGGTCAAGCAAAATGTGGTAAGAAATTTTCTCAGTTGTGCATTCTTCCAAATAATTTCCACCAATTGAAGGTGATCGAGATACCGAAATAATTGAATTTGCTAATCACATAGAGTAAAAAAAAGTTTGAGTCCTTTTAATTTACTAAAGTTACGAGGGTTTCACTCAATAGCAACGCATTTGTGATAACATCATAAGGATTTTGAATTTAACAGTGATAGAATTCCGTGTTCATGTGAACACGAGTAGCAAGATGATCAATGCTTCGGCAATAATTCCGAATTGGAGATTCGATGTCATTACAACAGAATGATAGATATGGGTGAACGTGGATGCGCGAAAACTAGAATTTTCTACGTGTGATAAAACGTGAATATGTTCAACATGTCAACTACATGAGGCAGGTAAATCAGAGTGTCAACCCAGGATGTAATTGAGTGTGTAAGGAGAGCTACGATCGAAAGGCACGGCGAAGTCACTGCCAACAGGTGTTTGTTTACGTGTAATGCTTAATTATTTTGTACATGCAGACAGGTATATTCGTTATGTATTTGGTTCTTTAGAAGTGAATGGGAATTGAGTGATATTATTTTAAAATATTGTGTTTGTTCGTTTACCCATTATCTCATTTATTAATGTGGTGATTTTGTGATTAATTATTTAATACCGTCAAAGCAGAGAATTATTTCATCAATTCAAAACAGGCAGAATTAAACATGTATTAAACAGGTATAAGGGCAGTGGGGTAGTCCGTGAGAATATTTGTATTGTGTGTTGATTATGCGAGTCTTGAGATAACTAAACTTAGCAGAAATGCAAAAGTTCCTTATCGTTTACGTGCTGATCAGTTGAAGATTATGAGGAGAAAATTTTCGGTTTGAGATGAAATTCATTTAGCATTTTTGCAGAAATGTCTTTCATTACATCAGATCTACTGTAATTTCGTAGTGAGTTGGAGTTGCTGCTTTGACTCGGCATTGCTGTGTGTGTAACGGATACCCCAAACCACACTGGCCCGCCTGCAAAAGTAAATATGGAAGGACAACCGTCCGAGTGACGAAACCTCTACAGCTAAGAGCTGGTACTTAATATGTAAAATATGTAACGATTACCGTTGCTCACTTAAATATGTAAATAAAGTGTTAGAAATGATTATGTCTAGCTTAGGAGTATTACATGTCCGAAGCGGAGATTTTCTCATTTTGAACTGACATCGAATAATAATTTTTTTGTGTGTTATATAGAGTTGCAGTCGAGATTTGACAGAGCCTATGGCAGAAGTTCTCATCCGTATTGCTGTATTCTCAATGTATGCATTATGTATTTCCTTCTATGTATTTCTTTTCTGTTTCCTTGTGTGTCATATAGAGTTACAGTCGAGATTTGACAGAGCCTATGGGAGAAGTCTTCATCCGTATTGCTGTATTCTCAATGTCACACTGTGTATTTTCTTTCATGTGTATTTCTTGTGCATAATGATCGAGTTAAGTCTTAGCAAATGCAAAAGACGAAATTCGTGACTGTCATTGTGTACACCATGTATTTATTATTGTGGACGAGCATAATTATCCTTAGCTATGCAGAAGGATTCTTATGAATTAAATCGTCAGAAAATATATTATTGTTGTCTTAGGTCGAGAACTTACGAAGTCGAAAGACGAAAGTTTCTCGCTATGCCAGGACATCAAGTATGTAACTGTTACTCTAGAATCGTGAAACGAAATTGGTCATTTGGAATATTCACGTGCTCTTTTCTTTCTGACTATTCGTATAACATTCGGGGTTACTCAATTAATTAATTCCGCCTGATCAAGAGCTTGGCTCTGATCATAAGGCGATGAATATTTATCATTGCCAATTGAACGCAAAGTATCAATAAAAGATGGAGGAAATCCCAGCAATGGTAAAAGAAAATATTATAATATTCAACCATTGTCTATTGAAAGCTTCAGCGTCAATAAAAGAGGAATGATTCCCAACAATGTTGAAATAAAATGCAAAAGATGGACAAGATCCCAACAACATTAAAAGAAAATATTATAACATTCAACCATTGTCAATTGAACGCTTCAGTCGTCAATAAAAGAGGAATGATTCCCAACAATGTTGAAATAAAATGCAAAAGATGGACAAGATCCCAACAACATTAAAAGAAAATATTATAATATTCAACCATTGTCAATTGAACGCTTCAGTCGTCAATAAAAGAGGAATGATTCCCAACAATGTTAAAATAAAATGAAAAAGGACAAGATCCCAATAATATTAAAAGAAAATATTACGAAACCCAACAATGTTGGGAAATAACTATGTATGTTAGCAATTTTGAAGATGAAATATCACTGCCGTGTTCTAACGATATAGGGAGCAAATATTATAATCATATGTATCAACAATGTCAACAAAAGAATAGGTTTTTAAGGTGAAATTTTCAGTGCACTAACAATGACTTTGCGCTGCACCGAGACTACAATAACAATGTTCCCAGTGATTTACAATGTGCTTCGAAATCGAGAGGATGGAAGTCAAATGCGTAGTTACAATTGTGTAAATGTATTCAGTAGACATATAAATGTGTTAAATAGAGATGCGTTAGGATGTGTATACATGTATTTTGTCGAGTTAATATAGTAATGTTGTGTTAATTCGAATGTGTAT
>VCRD01001641.1:84805-105865 GCA_006783055.1 Trinorchestia longiramus | reverse complement strand
CCAAGGGCATATGGGAAATAAGGGGGGCACCGTGATGAGAGGGAAAATTAGCGGCTTCTTTAAGGTGTTATATCGCGAGTGTTAACATTGTAACCCATTATCAACAGCGAATCTCCAGCATAAGGGCAAGTTTAATATTATTATTTTCTATGTGATTGAGGTTGGCGACAAAGTAAATTTTGTAAATTGATTTGAACGCCATTTAATTTATTTGTTCCGTACGCACATTTAATTATTCAACTATTAAGTAAGCAGTTGATCCATTAATACTGCACTGCTGAATAGGATATCATGTTGTGGGTTATATGCCAAAATGTGGTAGATGACTCACATTTCCCATCTCGTGAATTTACAATAGCATGTATTAAATCTTTTGTGTGTATCATTACCCTCATCTTGCCATTGAAAAGAAGTACTGGGAATATCTTTTAACATATCATGTATTCAAAGGATTAGAGTCCTTCTAGTGCAATTACGTGTGTATGTTGTTGCATTAATTAATTGTGTAAAAAAACAGGTGTCGCCACATCACTGAACTCAAAAAAATTTGCATTGAAGAATGGAATAAGATTCACTACCAGCCCGAAACTTGTAAAATGCTAGTAGTTTACTATTATAACCGTCTCGAAGCCATAATTAATGATTAGGGCTATGCAACGAAGTATTAATGTATGTATATCCTGAAATGTGTTGTAAACTTTTGTTCACGTATTTATTATACATGTTCCTATATATTTTTTCTACTAAATATTTGTGGAGTTTAGATATACTATTTACCTTTTTATGCAATTGTTTATATATAGTCTAATTTTCGTAATTGTACGTGGTCTATAAATGTGTAATCTGGCGATTTAATCAACGTGTTGTATTATTTTGCCTCACACTGTGTAATGTGGTGGCTCCAACGTAACAAAAATTGTATATTAATATGTTCGAAAAACAAGCAGAAGAAGAAACAACTGAAAATACTTCTGCACATAACAAGCCATTAGTGCAATGACGAAAACCCATAGAGAATATTATATAATTTTTTATGTGTATATAATTTTATATCCTGTATATACAATAATTGTATGTATATTGTGTGTATACAATAATTGTATATATACAATTTTATATCCTGGTCTAAAAATTAGACTTTGTCATGAAAAGTTTCCAGATGCTGCAATCTATTCTGAAATTAATTTTGCCAGAGAATACAACATTTTAGCTCAAAGTTCTCTTTGCTATTATTTGGAAAATTTTGATACGAACACTTTAAATAAGATTTAACTGGAGCAGCCATCACAATAAATAAATACGATTGCACAGAATTTATCGTCCTAGTGACATCATGACTCAACCCTCTAACGGCCAAATTATTTCTCAACTGAACGAAATATTGCGTAAATTACCACTTATCTTTACCCGGTTTTTATGAAATTTTGCGCAACTTTAGAACGAAATATTTAGAATATAGGACTAAAGTGAAAAACTTCATACGTGCTACATATATAGATATAGTACGATGGCCACTAATTGTTTAAGAATATCACTTGTGTGCTATGATTGGATGTCTTGCGTGTACGTCTCTGATACGTCACTGTTACGTAACGCTATTTTATGAAGTCAGCTTGTCAACGACCCTTCTCTATTCTCTTTACTGTGATGCGGACTGTGTGGGAGCGGTTTGATAGATAATTTTAAAACCGGTGTTTGTGTATACTAAAGTTTGAATTTTTCTGCAAAGACCCCAAGTGCTCGACGCTGTCAAGAGCTTCAAAGAGATTAAACAGTAGTAAATACGTGACATTCAGTTCGTCAATGTCGCTATAATTTTTTTCGATGATGTTAAGTAGAGCGTCTTGAGTGCTGATATGTTTCCTGAAAGCATACCGGTTTCGATGAAGTAAGTTAGATTCATCCAAATGTGCTGAAAGTCAATTTGATATTACTTTTTATTTTACGTTGGACAAGACCGGTATTAGAGGGACCGGCCTATAATTTAATGCAGTATTGATGCCTCTAGCTACACGTCACGGTTTGATCTTGGAGCTTGTTTGTAGCAATGAACGTATTAATTATCAAACGAATCATTGGTGCCGTATCGCTGACATTTTTTTGATATATTGAAGGTTTATATCGTCATCCCCAACTGCCATTGTTTCATATTTTTAGCGAGAATAAGATTCCACGTATTCTTTGCAAATGAACTGGATTTGATTTCAAAATATTACTGGTATAATGAAGTGGGACAGGGCCTGTGTCAACATTAGCAGGTTCAGTTGGAGTGGTTGTAGATACTTTATCAAAGGCTTTTGCATCGACTCCAGAGGGAAAATGTTGAAATTAGTGACCCTTTGTAATGAATTTTCGAATTTGTATGGATTTTTAGTATTGGCGTTTTGTGCTATTTCTCTAATGATTTCCAAGGTTCGTTTTGGATTTCCCTTTGCTGTTAATAGTTTTCTTTGGAATGGCTCTTTAACGAGCACATTGCATAACGAGTGAATCACATAGGCAGCCCATTTTTTCCTAATTTTGATTCGCTTAGTTAGGGACGTTTCGCATAATGAGTAAAATTAAAATTGACGGTACGTATATTTACGGTGATTCATATTTTACACGTGAAGCCTACTTGCAAACTAGCGAAACACAAGTCACGAAGAGACACCGTTATATTCCAAGTACAGTGGAACCTTGGTTTTCGAGCGTCTCAGTACTCATACAAATCGGTTTTCGACCAGAAAATTCGAGCAAAATTTACCTCCGTTCTCGATCAAAATTTCAGAATCCAACCAATTTGAAAGTGGTGCGTAGCTTGTTTAACATCCCCAGTCGACTCGAGCGCAGTCGACTGAGAGGCTGAGTGAGGCGTCCCCCGGGAAAGATTTAGTTCTTATTCACCCACGCTGCAGTTAAGTTATCTCTCCGTTCATTACTGTTGTACATATACATATTTCTCCACGTGTTACTGCTGTATTGCTTGCATTTTGGTGTTGCTTAGCCCTCAATCATGCCTCCTAAGACGAGTTCAAGTGATAGTCGGAGTAAATTTCTGAATAAATGTTAGTCGTCATTAATAACTAATTATTCTTACGTTTTAATGTTTTTCTTACGTAAATTAATATTTAATGTCTTGATAACTGTTAGGATAGATGATTTTTCATCGGTATATGTTTGATTTTAGTGTTATAATACTGTTCATTTTGGGGTTGCGAACGGATTATTTGCTTTTACAATATATCTTAAGTGAAAAGTAGATTCGGAACTCGATCATACTGGTTCTTAACCAGTTTTCTGGAATAGATTATGGTCGAGAACCGAGGTGCTACTGTATTCTACCCTTGCCTTGCTTGTGTCTACTTCTATAATTTTCACCAAGTTCCGAGGCGTTAACATGAACAAAGTTATCTAGAAAGCCAGCACGTAAAACTAATTTCAAAGAAATTTACAGTTTTCTTAATACATCTAACAGATTTAAAGATTGTAAGGCATTCGAGACTGCTATAACAGTGAATGAAGATGAATCTCTCTTGGTGGTAAATTATCCTCCTTTCATTCAAAATATTACGCTTCCCCCTTCTCCCCCACCGTCAATGTCTCTTGCGACAGGAGCTACCTTTTTTCATAAGTCGTAACAGCATACTGTATATATATATATATATATATATATACATACATATATATATATATATGTTTTATTTTACTGATAATTTTTTGCAGGCTCAACGCTATTAATAATATTTATCATATATGTACATTAATGAATTGAAAACAGACTTTAAATACTGTAAATTATTATTGGGCATGATTTTAAGCCTGAGACGCTTGATCGTATTTTAAATTGATACATATGGAAACAATGGTTTCGGTTGACGAGTTTTTTTGCGTTACGAGTACAATCGAAGAACCAATAAACCTCATTTAGCAAGGTTTTACTGTACGTACATGTACTTGTACAGGGAGTCCCGGCGTTACAGGACCCGAAAAGAAATAAGTATGACAGAGAAAATTTTAGTTTTAAGAAAAAACAAATGTACCGTTGTAATGAAGATGAAAACTTTGATTTATATTAACTTGTGTATTTTTATCTTAGTTCTAGAACACTCATATGCGTTCATTACTATGTTATGCATCATCTTGAATGTTTCAGGTCTGATAGAAATGATTCCTTTACCTTCAATTTAAGGACCTAATATGAATAATCAGTAACCATTAATTTATATTTTTGAATATTGTATGTGTGTTCTTTTTTCAACTAAATCTTTTTGAGTTACGTAAGTTTCTTTTCGGCTACCATGACGCTTGCACTTGGGCACACTGTATGCTCATAAAATATTTATGCATACAGTGCCACGCTTGTGTTTGATCCAATATGAAATTTTATGTATCCCAGAAATTACTCATTTTTTTGTCATGCAAGCCTGAAACTATCACATACCGTGAGGAGCAAAATAATACAACACGTTGATTAAATAGCCAGATTGCACATTTATAGACCACGTACAATTACAAAAATTGGACTATACATAAACAATAGCATAAAAAGTTTAATAATATATCTAAAACCCATAAATATTTAATAGAATAAATATATAGGACCATGTATAACATATACTTGAACAAAAGTTCACAATACCAGACTTTTATCTCGATATTATACATGAAAATTATCGTAGGATTATTCCAGAATGTTCTAATACATTCTACTATTTGCAACCAAACTTTCATCAGCATTCATTTCCAATAATGTGTCATTGGTACAGCAGTTCTCGTTATGAAAGGTCGTAAGCATGGGTAAGAGTAAGGATATCAAGCAAGATCTTCGCGAACGTATTATGGAGCTCCATAATGAAGGTTTGGGATATTGGAAGATAAGTACACAACTGTGTGTTCCTATAGACTCGGTTGAAACCATAATAGGTGAGTGGAAATGCCGGAATACGACTCTCAGTAAACAAACAAACAAACAACTTTATATCCAAACGAGTACACAGTACATAGATATTAGTACGTTGGTTTTTCAAATTCTTAAGGTTAACATTCTAAGAGTAAGGGTGATGATGAAGCTCCATGCGACAAATATTCCGGGAGGTTGATGGGCGTGTCCATGGGCATGGGGTTGATTGCTTACCCGGTAAGCTTTACCGATATGTGCGAACTCACGGAGCAAAGAAGAAACAACGAGAAACAACTCGTGTTTATGGCCGGGTTTCGAACCTGCAGTCTTTCTGTATGAAGCAGAAACCTGATAAATAACACAGGACGTAGACCACTCGACCACGGTGGCTACAGTAAGCCTCGAACTGGCCCTCCGTGGAAGATTAACAACCGTGCTGCTCGAAAATTGGTCCGAACAGTAGCGGAGAGGCCTCAAACTACTGGTGAAAAATTGAAAGATGATTTCAGAGCATCTGAGATTGAAGCCAGCAAACATACGATCAGTAGGGCACTACGCCGTGAAGGTTTTCGCTCCCACACCCCTCATAGGACACCTCTCCTCCAGAAACGCCATGTCAAGGCCAGGCTGAAGTATGCCAATCACCATTTGAACAAGCCAGTAGCATTTTGGAACTCAATACTGATGTCAAATGAAAACAAAATCGAACTATTTGGGAGAAACAGCACAAACCATGTTTGGAGGCAACAAAACGAAGAGTATAAACCAAAGTGCAACATACCCACTGTTAAATTTGGAAGTGGCTCAATCATGGTGTGGGGATGTTTCAGCTCATCAGGGGTAGGTAAACTTCACATCACTGAAAGAACCATGAATGGCAGGAAATATTGTGAAATATTGGAGGAGCAACTCCTACCTTCAGCTGGTTTGTTAAAATTGAAACGTGGATATAAATTCGAACAAGACAACGATCTAAAGCATACTGCAAACGAAACCAAGGAGTGGTTGAGGATGAAGAAGATAAACATTTTAGAATGGCCAAGTCAATCCCCAGACATGAATCCGATTGAAAATTTGTGGAGGGGATTAAAATTGAAGATTCAGAAAAGAGGTCTAAATAACATCACTGAACTCAAAGATATTTGCATTGAAGAATGGAATAAGATTACGCCTGAAACTTGCAAACGGCTGGTGTTGAACTACCATAAACGTCTCGAAACCATAATTAATAATAAGGGGTATGCAACGAAGTATTAATGTGTGTATATCTTGAAATGTGTTGTACACTTTTGTTGCCGTAGATATTATATAATACATGTCTATATATTTTTTATATTAAATATTTGTGTGTTTTAGATATATTATTAACATTTTTATACTATTGTTTATATATAGCCAACTTTCGTAATTGTACGTGGTCTATCAATGTGCAATCTGGCGATTTAATCAACATGTTGTATTATTTTGCTCCTCACGGTATGTTCAAATTTAACACCATTTTATTTAAATGCAAAGATTTTTTATTTTTTTTTTAATTTCAGTTACGAAAATGGCATTACATCAAAAGCCAGAGTATCTGTCATCGTAGAAAATTAGCCACAATAACAATCTTGCTGAGATTCACTTCAATAAAAATACGAATTATTGCTATTAAACCTATCACAGTTTTGCATGATGCTTCAATCATGGTGTAGAACTGGCTTTTTCATGTTTCGTTGGTATTCTTCTTAATGTGTTGCAAAAAATTGGTAAGGCACTAAAATTGACTGAGGGTGTGTGAAAAATGTTCATAGAGCTTCACAAACAGCGTTAAGGCTATCGTACAATTTCTAAAGATCTTAATGTTCGCGTACGAACGATTATAATTATTTTTCAATGATTGAAGATGCATTATACAGCTTTATATACTGTATGTAGAGAAATGACACTGAAGATCACTAATCATAATTCTTTTATAGAAACGTTGCCATGTAAGCGTCTGCTTGAAAAGTGCTGAGGAGCAAAATGCATCTGATGAGTTCTAAGGTAAGATTAAAGGGTTTGATGTAACCATGTTTGAGCTATGCGTTGTCAGAAATGAACACAACAGCCCCTGTTTGAAGAAAGAAAGGACCACTTACTAACGGGAGATGATCCCCTCTCTCATATTAAAGGTAAAAGTAAAATGGTATAGAAGCATATACCATGTAATAACTTCGATTAAATGAAAACTACCGAAAAATATATAAGCCACCTTAAATTGAGAGAAATTGTACCAGAAGATTTTACTGAGACCTTTTTCTGAAGGTTCTATGGAATAAATTTAATATCTTAGCAGGACATTGATTCGAAACATACGGTCGGGAACACTCTGAAATCATTTGATAATATGGAATTGGTGCTCTGCAAAAGCTTAATCATTCTTTTGATCTTAATCCTATTGAAGTTTCATGGGAAAATTGAAGTTGTTTCAATTCATATAATAATCCTTAGAATATAGGAATGGTAAATTGTCGTTTTAGTTCATCAATTTTCTGTTCAGTCAAAGTTCTTTTACTTCAGTCGAACTGAACCTACCACACAAACATTAAGGCAGTAGCAAATCTAGGGCGCTGGACGCTTGCAAACGGACACACAAACAAAAAGATGCTGCCACAGACTCAGAAGGCCTCGAAAGCAGGGTTATCGTGCGCGATACTGCCATCAGAGGGCGCATGAACAGCGGCGCCGTTTTTTTGCAACTCCGCAGTCGGTGGTGTAGAACTACGAGGCGATGCACAGTCGCAGAATCGTCTACCACTGTTGAGAAAAATTGTACATTCATAACTGAATATATAAAAAAGAACAATCGTTTTCAGAACAAAATACACCGAAAGAACAGATAAAACGAGAAAACCTTTGTAAAACAATTGAATGCATGAAAGTGGTTTTATGTATCAAAAATGGTAAACAATAATTGATGGAAATGTCCCATCTTTCAATACAGATTTGTTCATAAATAATGTATTTAAAAACCAAATAATCTGTAACGTTGTAAATCTTCAATAATTTCTTGCTCCATTCATTGCAAAATTCCTCTTTGTGTCTAGCGTGCGTCCGTCTTTGTTCACAAACGCTCTTGATATTATGCCTCCACACCTGCGTTACTTCAAAACAAAACAATGATGTTCATTCGTTTTTTTTTCAAATCACAAATTCACTTTCAACGTTGTCGAATCAATACGAGTAGCATCTTTGTCCTGTTTGTTATTTGTGTTTCTTTACTAATTTCGTATGAAATCTCACACTAGGATTGTTTTTATTGAGATAATCTTGTTACTAATGAAGGCCTGTGGCAAGAACGAAAGAACACTTTGTTGAGTTTTACAAAAAGTGCTATAAATGCTTCAGAAGGTACATTTTTCTCAATCACTACAAAAACGCTGGCCCTCATCAAGCGTTCTGGTCTCTTCGAGGCTAGAGTTCCAGTAATTTTTGTTTGGAGGTCTAGGCAACTATTAGTGGTATTCACCTGCCAGGACGTAGTGCGGTTTCCTTGTTGTACAACCCTTTTTTCTTAACCGAACAGACAAAATGAGAGACCTTGCCTTAGTTAAAGCTTAATAAACAAATATGGTCAATTCAAATTCACTACTGCGGAGGGTATATGGCACACTCCTGCATTTCTAGTACACGTGTCTTTTACTTAGTACTCCTTTAGGAGACTGCACTGTACTCACATCACCTGTATTTACACGGATGATCAGGTTTAGGGAACACATAAATATGTTTTGAGTTCATTACACAAGTTCATGAAAGTAAATACTGAACTCAAGGACTACTATAAACAGGACGTGCACCGCCATGTAGCTGACTGCTGGAGCGGAGGCCAGTTCACTGCGTTCTGGTATCCTCCATCTGGCATAGTGCGAACATTGTCGTAGTCTGTCGCTCGGTTTGAATCGGAGATTGTTGTTTGTTTCGAGGCACATTGCTGCATTTCTAAGTGGATACTGTTTGTTTACAAAGTTTATTGTTAATTATATGTATTAAAAATGCCGAACAAGTGAGGGGTTGTGAACTGTCAGAGTAATTACAATAAGGAGAACAGGCGCCGCACATTATCTTCCATGTGCCTGTTTCATGTCTGCCAACTCCATAACTCACACTTCGCCCGGCGAAAGCTGAAGACCAACAACTGAGGTATTTTCTTCAGATGGATAAGATTACTTCATTTGATGCTTTCAAACCTGAACGTAACCTGCAGAAGCAGTACAAGAACTTGATTATTTCAAGATCGAAAGAAAGGCTTGTGTGTTTGTTCATGACCGACAACTTCAGTGAATGCAGCATTAACTGTTATATTTTATTCTTTTACTCTCTTTCTCTGATATGTAACGCCCGTTCATATTAAACACGATATATACAGATAACTGTAATAATGATTAAATTAAATTGATCATCAGCAAGTCATACCATACGGTCAACAAGTAATTAGAAAATACAATTTAAACTTAATAACAATCACAACTTTATGTTTTAAGTTTTCGCTCTCATAATTTTCCTTTTTCGGTCTTTCTCGGATGTTAAATATCCAATTCAGTTAAATGTAATGATGTCAAGTCTAAGCTGTACCTAAAGAAAACATTTCGCTTATCACCTAAAATGCGTATAATACCTACCACGTCAGAATTTATATGTATCACCAATGATTAGCTCTTAAGTCATCATTGAAAAAGCGAAGTTTCATTTGTTTCCCCACGCATATTTAACGTTCATTGCGCGATGTGAATGTTTACGTGTACCCGTAGGTACTGCTGTTCTATCGTCTATGATACTATGCATAGAATACTTACCACTTAAGGATTTTATGATAAGGCATCTTTAAAAATCAATGCTGTTACATTTCTTATGTACCAACTTTATTGGAAATGTACGTTTTTGTTTTGTTTGTTTGTCTGTGATTGTCGAAAACAAGCCCACTTTGTGTTCCCCACTAACGCTCAGTGCGTTCAAGAACGGCATTAGTACCACTGTTTAAGACACTTCATCCCAACAATGGTTGTTGCTTCTATGTCTGTTTGTTTATATGCGTGAATGTTTGTATGTTTGGTTGCTGGCATTGGAAAAGGTTTAACTATAATTAATTTGTAAAGTCTAAAACTGCAGCAACTCGGCTTTCTATACAGTTGCCACTAAGCTTATACAATAATACATGTTAAGTTCGATTAAAATTGGTATTTCAAAGTACTACAGGGCTTTAAACCATTTAAAATTCACTTTAAAACCTTATTATCCCTTCTATTGTTTGAAAGAAGTAATTTTTGATCAATTTGTGCGATAGAAAATGTTATGTTACTAAAAATGCAATGGCCTCCGCTACCGTAGTCAGCTACGCAGCGATGCACGTCCTGGTTATAGTAGTCCTTGACTGAAGTCTATATGTATATATGACATGTATGTTTAATTAGCTTAATTTATTCTCAGTGTGGAACACATCTTTTTTACACTATTAAACCAGGTACTTTTTTCTATATTTAAATATTTTATAATACTTAAATTGTTCACACGCTTAGCTCCGTAATGATTTGCGTTCAATGCTCTCTGATGAATCGCTCACAACACTTGTCCTTTGTCGTACCTCATTTTTCACTTCATCGAACAGTATTACTCTTATTTCTTTTGCAGGTTTTAATTGCTTAGATATTTTATTTACTTACGCTTCTTTCATTCCCTTCGCAATATAAAAAATGAGGAAACAATCTAGTTCTTATACAAACTTGTCTTCATATTCATCTAAAAACATATCCACGTAAACACTCTCTCAGTCTTCACCATGCAAGGTATCCCATTCTTATACGAGTACTGTGCCAATCCTCTTTCATCTTTCTACTTGCAACGATACACTACCCTGTGTATCTTGTTATTCAAGTTTTTTATCATCTCTCCATATAACCGTAAATTTATTTTTCCGGTATTCTTCTTCCTATAATACCTCATTTTTTTGCTCTGATTTAACTGAAATAGCTGAATTATAGCTTAATTCAACTGTAAACAATTAATTTCGGTACATTAAATAGTGATGTATGATATCGACTAACAGTAGTTGATTTGAGCCTTATACACTGCCAGTCATTTCAGTATGTTAAAGGCATACTTTGAAATACTTCTCTTGGTTTACCATCCATGTATATATCATGCAGCCAAGGACACATCACATTGGTCAACCCAAAATGCGGGGGAAGTTAGCAATTTACCTTATTTTCGATTTGCTGTACGATCTACCTAGTTATTCAAATAATCAAAATTCATACATTCCTCTATAAATATCCATTTGTACACAAGTTTTCTAATTTTTGTTAATTATTCCTCGACATGCGTTTTCAAAAACAGTATTAAATATTCCAGATTGTTAGCATTGTACAAATATTTGTTCAGTACGCCTCTCGAGGTACAGCTCTGCAATGTACTTACTCATAAGAGAAGTACTTGGTGTTGCCTAAGTGGCTTTCAGCTTCCTTCAGGTTTTGGGGTATTGGCGCGTTCAACGTTTCTGGAAGAAACGATGACAGCACTGATCCGCTCAAGCCAAGAATCATTAGGATAACGAACGGTGAACCGTACCATTTTCTTGACTGCACAAATAAAAAAAATTACATATACGTACGTACGATAAACTTTTGTGTTCACAAAGAGCAGAACAAAAAAAGTAATTCTTGACGTATTACATCTTAATTCACAAAATGAAGACAACTAACTAACGCACACGACTACACATTCATTCTGGAGCACAAATGAATAACAGAAAAAAGTTCTAGCTCAACCATTTCATGCGATTAGTAGAAGTAGCAACTTCGTTGATGCAAAAGCATGACTTCTAGTTGACGCTCACCATGTGAGTTATTTCCAGCAGCTGTATCAAGGGCCCGGGGCAATGCAATATCAGTTGCATCAGGGCGGAGCAATATCGGTTGTAATATGCACTGATTTCGCAGTATCAATCAGAAAATTTCCAATAAAGTTTTCAACAAAAGGTTCGGAAAGATACGCACCACGTTTCATAATACTCAGTGTCCTTTTATTGGTGTATTAAATTTGAATTAGTGTGATAGAAATCTGAAACAAAATGGAATAAATCTTCAACACGTTGACTCCGAAGTGGTACGTATGTGGGCCACTTAGCTTAGGTTCTGTAATTTTTTCAGATCCTTCTTGTGACTATGCGTACAAAGTGAAGATTTACAGCGGCCAGGCAATCGGAGGCAACGTGTTAAAGAAATGCGTTTATGAGTATAAGAATTCTATCATCAGTGCTATAGAGCGTGGCTCGTGGTTCGTTTGCAAAGTTCAAGATAAAAAATATAGACTGTCACTTTAGTTCTTGTTCGTATCCTATTTTTAGATCTTGTTATCCACGGTGTACTGCAAATATGATACTAAAAAAGGCAATAGAACATTTACAAGTGTTCAGTAGCGTGAAGAAATATGCAATTATCAGAATTTGTACATGTACAGTATGAATTACCGATTGAGATATTAAAAGAATAATTTTAAATTAAATAATTTTTCCCCTAAATTTTAATAACACAAGGGTGTTAATGATGCACCACAAATGAGAAATTTGTGTTTATTGCTTTGATCGATAAAAATATTCTCCAAGTTGATCCCTGTACAGCTTTGGTGTGGCTTGTCGCCTTTCTAAGATCCTTCTCATTCATGTTGGCTATGAAGTTCTCCACGACGTGTTTCAACTCTGCCAGAGCGTTTGGCTGACAAGTTATGATTGGTGCCTGGGACTAGGAAGAAAAATCCAACAGGAGCAAGTCTGAAAGGTATGGGGGCTAAAGTGATCCGTCCAAAATGAAATCAATTCGCCATCAAACCTGGATTTCAGAAACTAAAGACACGAGGTTGTCCCATGCCAGTTGACACCACCCTGCTAAAACAGTACTGACGTCTGGTGGTCACAGCGTTAAGTGCATGTCAGGCTGTATTTTTCAGAATTTATTCCAGGTAGATATCAGATAGTATGGACCCTTCAAACTAAACCACAAGGAAAATCCTTCCATCCACCATCCCCACCCAGGACACAACTTTTTTTCCATGATGCTACCTGCCCTCGATTACATTGGAAGGAAGGAAGTGAGGAGTTTGCCTATCAGTAACTGTTGATTTGTTTGTTTGGTGACTGATGGAGAAAAATTCTCTGACCAGATTACACGCTAGAGCCAGCTCTCCTTGGAATTTATCAAAAAAATACAGGCTGTCAGCCTTGATTCCTTGTTTAACGGACTGATAATTTTCGTTGGGTGCGGATTTTACGTCCTTCCTTTCGAGATGTTTTCTCAGAATTAGCTAGATGATTCCAAAGCAAAGACCCATCATGTTTGCAGCATGCCTAAAGTAAAATTTTGGGTTTTGCTCAAAGAAGTTTTTTATCGTCTATAGGTTCACTCATGCCACAAACCTTTTATCAATGGGGACCTGGTTCAACTGGAGCGACGTGGTTAAATATCTTCACAATTTCATTAAAAGCCAGAATATTTCACACCTGGTTCAAGTAGAATTTTTTCCTGATTGTCTTTCGGTACTGCTTGATGCCTGGATAGGCCGATTGTGACTATAATAAACGATGACTGCCGCTTAGTGGCTAGAAAAGTTTGTTTGAAATGACGACAGAGGCTGTGTACCTGGGCCATTTTTGAGATTGCCGGTCTTGAGATCAGATAATCTGAAATGCGAAAATTCACTCCACTTTATATAAATTTCCGATCTCTTTAGTGGCGTAGATACCCTTGTTTCATTAAAATATGGCACACAAATATTCGTTTTTAAATGATTGTTTCAATATCTCTATGTGTAGATCATGCTGTAGGATATGTTTGTAGTACCCACCAAAACTAAATTTATTTCCGAAAATTTATTCAGCATTTGATTTCTTTCAAGTGATTAGTAACTTTGGTGATACATGTAGGACCAAGTGTTTAAATGACACAATTTCATTTCGTTGATAATATGAACAATTTGCTCCGAGACGGATTGGTAATGACGTCAAATCTTACAGGTGACCACAAGAAATGATCAAATTGTTCCGAAGCAATACGTTTGGCAAATTCTCTTCTATTCTGGACTATGAAAAAACGACCACTTTCAAAACCATGCCTGTAAAAGAAAACTTCAAAACAGAACTGACCCCCGCCTATCACACTCACCCCAACCTGACACACACTAAATTCATCTATTATATTTATGTAACTTGTATTTCGTTTCAGATAATCCACGTTCTCGACTCATATGCAAAAAAGCAGATGCATGCTCAATTTCACACTAGGTTTATGAAACTCATAATAATATTTAAACATATCTGAATCTCCAGGTTATTTTCAAAATGATTGTTGCATATTACTTCTTTGTCTGTTCTCGAAAGACTAAGATTAGAATGATACACACAAACATTATTTACCGAAAATGATGTCATTAACGTCGTGGGTATTTATTATCAATACGTTATACGTCTTGTCATCAATCATGCTATTCATCTTGTGTGATAATGTCTACTGGGTAGGCCGAAAAAAACCTGAACACACCTTTAATTAAAAATCTTGATTGTTTAGCAACTCTTATCCTGCCTTGCCCCATATCATCCGAAAGCCAATTAATTTAACCTTGCAGATAAAGTTTTGTTATTGGTGTGTACTGTAAAATGGTTTCCCAGCAAGATAAACGTGTGGAAGTGTCTGCACTTCTTCGTGTGGGAAACAAAGTGAGTGAGGTCGCAAATCTGGTCGGGGTGTCCCGTACAACCGTCTACTCGATCAAGAAGCGCACGAACGACGGTGAAGGCGTGAACAGACGTGCTGACAGTGGTCGAAAGAGTGTTATGGATCAAGACAGTTTGCAAGAGGCCATTCTAAGCAGTCCCTTAATGTGCATGGGCTAACACGCCAGGAGACTCGGGGTTGGAGCGGCCACAGTTGGACGAGCAGTTGCAAACCTGGGAGGCAAGTCCTTTGTGATTGTTGAGAGGCCGCTGCTCACGCCAGCTATCTGCGCCAAGCGTTTTGAACGTTGCCAGAGGCTCATGAATGATCTCAATTCTGCTCCTCGTGGTCGGGTGATCATCTTCTCAGATGAGAAGACTTGGACAGTCGACCCGGTGAGAAACTTTGAGTCCGTACATTGAAGCCAAGGCCTGTTGCCTTTGCTACCTAAACATCATGGCCCTTAAAGCATCTGTTGACCGGAAGTGGATGATCATGGACACGGACTATGTTGTCAAGACCTGCAAAACCTTCACGCGCCGTCTCGAAGCCATCAACGCTGTGGATGACGGTCATATTGAACCAAATCGAAGATTAGACCGGTATTTTTATTACCTGAAAATTTTGCTCACTTTGTTCAAGGAATTTATGAGGTATCTATGGCAGAATTTAAATTTAGGGGTTGTTCAGTTATTTTCAGCCCACCCGATACTGCACGTGCTAATCCAGTTCGCTATACAGCTAAGTTTTCAACAAAGGCAGCTAACAAGGTAGAAAACGAGAGTAAACATAGCCTCCAGAGTTGATCAAATATGATATTATGATTCGGTACATCATTCTCATATTCTAACCATTATTGGATGAAGTCACACGAAAATACAAACGTAAATCTTTTTTTAAACCGTTTTTTCCATTTGTCAGACCATACGACTCTATACCATAGAAGTTCGAAAGTAGTAGTTTTTATCCCTTTTACGCGCACTCCTAGCACGTCACTAAACTTGTGAATAACGTGGGGCTTTGGCTTAAGAAGAAGAAACAAACTAGTAAGGAACACAAAAGCCAGCGTGAGAACTGAAAACATACTGTATTTTAGCGTACTTTTTCATCAGGTAAATAACTATCATTACTTAAGAGGTTTAAGTTTTCTGATTACTCTTGCTATCATTATATGTCAAAAAGATGTAAAAAAAGTAATTAAACTGAATAAGAGTATAACATGAACTACAAATTGCAGCTAAATCATAATTAATTTCAACAAACATATTAACGGGACTTATCCCAGAATGTTCTCCAAAAATGAGTATAAAATTTACCTTGAATCAATACGTAGATCAATAAATATTAAAAAAAATTTAGGCGTAAAAATTCCCTTGAAACTTAAGTACTTTTTGTTTGATGCTCTGAAAGAAAGCAAATTTATTTTCAACCAACTATGTAGTACGTATACATTGAATTTTTTAGTATTAATAATAAAATCTATAGATAAATGATCATGCTATCAGCGCCTGTTCCCGGCATTCTTGTGTTGTAACTTAAGGTAGAGGCTCGTAAGGATACATAGGAATTAACTAAAAGTTTGAGGAACTAGTCAGTCAGTCATTCTTTCCGACCTCCTGGGTAACAAGCAGGAGAAATTGGAGTAATGATTGGTGACTCAAACCAGAGACACATGCAACACGAGCGTAGGTCACTGCCACTCGACTCCAGTGAAAGCTCAAGAAGGACAGAACAGCAAACATCTCATTCATATTCCTAGAAATGTTATGATTTAGTTTATCTAAACAAGCTTTTCTCCTGTGTAAGTTTTTAAGCGTTCGACAAGCATTAATTAAATTGCATCAAATTCGAAAGTAAAACATTTAACCATTACAACACTCAATATACTAGTCAAAAATTTAAAACCTCAAAATTGGATGAAAATACAAGTTTGGTTCAGGAATTACAGCAGATACATGAATGTCTTTACACGGACAAACTACATACACTTACACTGTCGGCGATGTAAGGTGCAGTGGTGCCTGCTATCGATGCAAATAGGGAAGCAAAGCCCACCCCCCTGCCACAGTGGGATGTAGGGTACAGCTCACCCATCATCAAATACACCACCAGGAAACTTATAGTTATGAAGAACTTGCTTGTAGTCAGCAAGCTAATGCTAACCCACGTAGGGGCATTCTCTGCAAAACACAGATAGAAAGATTATGTGAGTTTCATATACAAACGAAGGTAGGTATACATACTACTGCAGTTCAGATCAACCTTTGGATAACTATTTCACTGGCTACATATATCATTTTCTTTCTGTGCATGGATGTTTTCTTCTTCTCTTCAGGAATCTATGAAACAATAACTACATTTAAAATTCGATTTTTGATGTCAATTGCGTCCAAACATGAAAACCCCAAATTTACCTAGAGAAAATTGCCGGAGATACATTACGTACGTTGATCAGGAGAACTTGCAAATATGAAATGGTTTTCATAATTGGAAAAACCCCACTCAGAAAAATCGTATCTTATTCTATCATGTCAGCAATACCTTATCGGTATTTGTAATGTGACAACAGTGTAGATGGATGATTTGTATTGATACACGATAATCCTACGTTCGCTGTTTAAACGAATGCTTTCGAATAATTGTTACTTGAGAAAACTTCATAATCTAACCTTTTACATTGAGTAAAAATTGTGCGTTAATGAGCTACATCCGTTATACAAATATCAATGAGTTTCAACAGATCCAGATCCATTGCAGTGATACATACTTCGATAAACGTTTTTTAAGCATAACTACGTATTACACTTTTGAAAAATAACAGAGTACACGATAGTAAGTTGTTATCCAAAAACTTTGGAACCCAACTTTAAACTTCTACCCACCTGTTTTTGATCTACGTATACAGTTAAAGGAAAAAGTATTCAACACATTTTCAAAAAGTTTATTTATTTCCGCCTTTATGAATCATGATCAATCAGGCGAGAAAACATTGAGTACACTAATGGAAAATGTCAGTATGTGGTTTAGAAGCCGACGTTTTATTATATTTGAGATGCTTTTAGAACTTGGAAATGAAAATATCGATTTAAGAACATGTTTCCATTCTTGAAACATCTAACATGCAATTTGATGTAGATCTTTGAAATCAAAGTCAAAACCCCATATCTATGGTAAAGGCAATGAGCACTTGCAAAACAGTTTAAAGTACATCTTCACACAGGTGGTTTAATAATTAGAAAATGAAAGAAACCTTATTCTATGTATGAGGAACCATCTGCGTTCTGGTGCCCTAGAGAAAACTTCCTTCATCGATCAGCCATATGGTTAAAATTATTTCTGAAATGCTTCAGACTATCAGACCAGAATTAGTATAATGTCTAAAAGCCGCAGGAACAACTATTTGTCGTTATATTATGACCAATGCGTTGCGGCCACGAGGTCTGAATTCCTACAAGGTTCGTGTTCCTTCTTCCAGATATAGTGTGTATGATTGTGATTAACTAGTTTCATTTTTCTTTCATCAGACCAGTGAAAATTGTTACAATAGCTTGTAGATTTTGATGAATTCCTTTTGGCAGATAAAAGTCGTGCATTCACGCGGTATTTTTATTAAAGGGGGATACTCTTAACCTTATAATAATTCCAACCCTGTTGCTGCAATGCATTGCTAACAGTCAGACGACAAATAGTTGTTACAACTGCAATGACTTAATTAACACATTCTGTTCTTGTACTTTGAAGCTTTTAAAAAACAATTTGTACAATATTGCTAATTGAACGGGAAAAAATTTTCTTAGGGACCCCAAAACCCAGGTGCTGCGCTGTTTAATAATGTTTCTTACAAATTCTAATTATTGAGCCAACAATACTGAGATGCACTTCCAATTGCATTGAAATTGCTTTATAGCCTTTTTATCAATTAAGGCTTTGAATCTTCCTTCTCGGAAATAGATCTACACTGAGCTTTTCGCATCAAAGACCTTGACGTTGGAATAATCAATAAATCAACAAATTCGCCGTCGACACAAAACTCTATCACAATTCGTTCACCAAAGGAGACAGAATAACTATCCAATCAGATCTCAACCGTCTACTACATTGAACTGAACCCTGGCAAATGAGTGTCAACATCCATGAATGTTCAGAAATGCACATTTGTGGAATTAACTGGCATTTCCAACACGTGTTAATGGCATACTTTTTGAAGCAATACAACAACAAAGAAATTTTGGTATCTTTATCACTAAAAATCTCAAATATGACAAATAGGGGGAAAAAGTGTTAGAAACCCGAACAGAATCCTTGGTTTCATTGTAAGAAACTTGGAGAACAAGTCAAAGAACATAATATTACAGTTCTATGCAGCGTTAGTCTGGGATATATGGATTAAAAAATTATAAAGCAAAATAGAGGACAATATGAAGTACAACTCTGGTTTCCTACAATACGGAGAGATATTAATAAGATGGAGAATATGCAGAGTAAAGTGATAAAAATATGTTATTCATAAACTCCGTAAGTTTTTCTACGAAAAGTGTCTTTGGCAGCTTGAACTCATCGGTTAAAAAACGAAGGAGACTGCAGGGATTCGTCATTGAGACCTATAAATATTTCAACAGTCTCAACGATGTTACCTCGAAATGGCCTTCCGGCAGAGATGATAACGTACAAACCAGAAATACCGACCAAAAACTAATAATAAGAACCGTTAAACTCGAAACTTCTTTCCAGTTAAAATTGCCCGAACTTGAAACCAGCTGTCCGAAATCATCGTTTCTGCTGGCACTGTAAACATATTCAGAAATCGTCTCGATAAATATTTGCTAAGGAATCATTCACTATTTAACGTACTGATTCGATATTCCTAATTCATGGGACTAGTGTATGATTGCGGTACATGTGCGTGACTGCAATGTTTGTGAGTGAGTAAAATGCGTGTATGTGACTGAAAGGGTTTTGTAGTGATCTCTCTAATCTCACTCTTCGGTCCAAACCCACAGACATCTCTTATCTTCGAGCAGACATTGGTTATCTTTATGTTGTCTTACTTAGAGTGAGCGCCTGATGGAGTAAGAGACCGTCGAGGAACCCAATAGGAGAAAAGACAATTAAAGGCAGGATGAGTTTAACAGTTTGTACAGGGTGTTCCAAAAGTCTTGGGCACATTTTGACATTGAATATCTCAGAAACTATTAAGGATATAAAAACTCATGTGGTGAATTCAGAAAGCTTGTAATCTCAATTTTTACATGAAATGTTCAAAGATGTTCAATGTGAGCACCATTGGTCACACGACACACATCAAGCCGATAGTTAAATTCTTGCCAAACGCGTCACAGCATTGCATTGTCAATGTCCCGTTCTTTTAGCTGGGCATAAGCACTCATCCGTTATGAATTTACCATGCCATCTCACTATGGACTTCCTCTCTAGTAGCTCCTTTCCGAATTTTCTGCGAAATGCACGTTGAACAACAGTCCATGATTCAGTTTTTGCAAATTCAAGCACACAAAATGCCTTTTCTGGTTGAGTGAATTCCATTAATGGGTCTGTAAAGAAATAAAAAAATCAGTAGCCTTCCAAAAAACTTAACACGTTGCCTCCGATTGCCTGATTGGTGTAAAACTTCACTTTGTACGCATAGTCACTAGAAGGATCTGAAAAAATTACAGAACCTAACCTAAGTGGTACGTATGTGTACCACGTAGGTTAGGTTCTTTAATTTTTTCAGATCCTTCTAGTGACTATGCGTACAAAGTGAAGTTTTACACCAATCTGGTAATCGGAGGCAACGTGTTAATGTAATTAGCTTTAAAATGGCACAACTTTTATCTTACTACCATTCATAGTTAAGGAGATATGGGGACTTCAAATGTGCCCAAGACTTTTGGAACACCCTGTATTGAAATATTTGAATATGATGTTAGTTCTTCGTTCTCTGCCGCGCACGTCTTGATAGTGCGTGGGTTATTTAAGCCCACCCAGTCTGCAGACAGGACGGCTGGTTTCGGCTTTCTTTTCTTTGCTGTTAGCTGTGAGTTGAGTTGTTCAGGTGATGAGATTTCTTGGTGGAGCTGTTGACTTCGTGAGTGTTTGGTAGAAAGTCCGTGACGGTCGGTCGGTCGGTGCCCCCAGGAAAGAGCTGAAGAAAAGAGTTCAGTACAGATTGTACCAGAAATAGGAAGTGAAAAGGAAAGGGACAGTAGGAGGCGAAAAAGGCGCATTGCGCAGAATTGGGTGGCCATGAAAATTTGTAATGGAGACTGATTAACGGCTGAGTATATATTTACGTACATACATAAACCCGTCAGGGTTTTGTATTCACAAATGTTTACAGTATTTATAGTGGTTCATGTACATATTTTGCAAATATTTAAAATTATATGCTGACGCGTGTATGTGCATTTTGCCTGTACACGTATGCTCAGTTTTTTTTGCACATGCATATACGTACACACA
>VCRD01001641.1:0-84547 GCA_006783055.1 Trinorchestia longiramus | reverse complement strand
ACAAAATTTGACCGGGGTAGGTTTTTGAGTGATTAGGTTTGACTAGGTTTTTAGATTATGAAGTAAATACAGCACAGGGGATGAGCATAAGGGCATTAACACGTTGACTCCGAAGTGGTACGTATGTGGATCATTTAGGTTAGGTTCTGTAATTTTTTCAAATCCTTCTGGTGACTATGCGTACAAAGTGAAGATTTACACCGGCCAGACAATCGGAGGCAACGTGTTAACAGGTAGATAGGCTAGGATTTATATGCACACATGGACATATATATATATATATATATATATATATATATATATATATATATATATATATATATATATATATATATATATATATATATACAGATTTGCATATATACAAGTTGGACTAGGGTAAGTTCCAGATGGGGTTACAAGGTTAAGGAATTTGCAAGGGCAAGGATGAGGGTAGGAATATTAGGTTTTGGATGTGGTTAAGGTTGGTGGTCGGGGTGTCCTGACTGTTTTGATGTTAAATTTGGGAGATTTAAATAGAGGGAGTTTTATTAATGTTCTTCTGTAATTTTGGTGGATACTATGCTGTTGTCTTATTTAAGTCAACGTCATGTTGTCTGACTCTCCATGCGGGACCCGGGGTTCCAACTGCCCTCCCATTTTATGCCGAGCGCCGTCCCGCGTTGAAACCGCGTTATCTCTCAACGCGATTGTGTTCGGCCTTTTGTCCTGTTTTCCTCGTGATCTATTATATATCTTGGTTGTGGTGCAGTGGCCAGGGCGTGCAGTTTTGAACTTTTGAATCTATGGTGCTGCTTGTTATTAAGCTCAGGCGGGAGCGGGAGACTATTGTATTGATGTATGTCTATTGTTAGTAAATTGGATCAAATTTTATTTGCGTATTCGTGTAGAAGGATGTTGATGGGTGGAATATTTGTGCTTTCTTGAAGGGATTTGGCTATTGGAAAATCTGTCCATCTTGTATTGGTTATGTAGCGGAGGGCTCTGTTTTGTACTTTCGGTAATTTTGATATGGCTGATGGAGATAACGTGTTCGGGGGGATGACTGGCCATATTAATGCAGATCCAAAAAATGCCATATATAGTTTTTTCTTAGTTGATTGGGAAAGATGGGAGAATCTTAGTAGTTTTTTGAGGTTGTTGTTTACTATTGCACATGTGGACGTTATCTGATTTTTAAATCCAAAAGGTGAAAATTGAAGTCCTGACTCTGTGCCTTTTTTTGTGTATGGAAAGTATGTGTTATCTATGAAGATATCTGCTGTCTTATATCTGTTGATGGGGATAATTTTGAACTTTTTGATATTGGTTTCGATTTTCCATTTACTTACGTATGCGTTGATTTGTGTTATTGCGTGTATGGGTTGTTGAGCTGCATAGGGGGCAGTATTTAACAAAAGTTATTTGAGTGATATCGTCTGCAAAACAGATGTAATCGGTATTGGGTAATGGGGGCGGTAAATCGTGTGTATAGAAACTGTAAAGTGTTGGTGACAGGCACGCCCCTGGGGTACGACTGCATGCAGTGTAAACGGGGGTCCTGTATACGTATCTATTCTTATTGATGCTGTTCTGTCTGTGAGATAGTCATTTAGTGTTTTGATGAAGAGTAAAGGTAAGTTTCTTTGTGTGAGTTTGTAGATGAATCCGAAGTGCTATACCCTGTCAAAGGCCTTTGACACATCCCTTAATACTATGTCTATTATGTGTTTTTGTGCCAGGTTTATTGTTATGGTTTCGTGTAATGTTGCTAAAGCTGTGTGTGTCCCTCTGTATTGTCTAAAACCGTGTTGCCTAATGTTGTAGTGGTCATTTATTGTTATGTAATTGGTAAGTCTTCTATTACGTATTTTGTCTAGCAGTTTACCATGTACATCTAGTAAAGAAATGGGTCTTTAATTTTGTACTGAATTTTGTGAAGTGTTGGGTTTGGGGAGAAATATCATTGTTGCATGTTTGAGTTTGTCAGGAAAATAGCCAGCTGAAATGGACATGTTGAATATATAAAGAAGGTAATTGATCATGTTTTTTGGAAGCTGTTTGAGTTGAAGTATTGTGATGCCTGTGCGACCGGGGGCTTTTTACTTGAATATTTTCAGTGTTTGGAGGAGCTCATCAGGGGTTATTGGGGAGAAGTGAAGGGGATCAAGTCTATTGAAATCTCCTGTGTCGCATGGGGCTATTTCGTGTGTAATGTTGTTCATGTGCCGCTGTATTCTGTTGATGTGTTCTCTGTCAAAGTTTTCATTGTCATGATCTGTGAAAATATCTTGCTAATGTTGTCTGAATATGGATTCTTTGTCCTGTGGTGTGTGTAGCTGTGTGTTATTATGTGTTAGATGAGGTATTTTTTGTTTTGTATTTGAACCCATCATCCTTTTTATGGATGACCAAAACATTTTAAGGCCTTCTTGTATGTCAAGTGATTGGATTATTGTGTTACAATTATCTGAATATTGTTGTTTGTAAATGGTCTGAAGTTTGTTTCTGAAAATTATAAGTTGTCTGTTTAGTTGCATTGATGGACCGTTGGTTTTCATGTACTGTATTGTATGTTGGTATTGTGTTTGGATTGTTAGTATTTTACGTGTGGGTTTGATCCCTGGTACGATCCTGTGTGAAAGTTATGGTATGCATTTTGCAGTGGCTTCTTGCAGGTGTTCTGTCCAAATGCCAAGATATTGGTCTATTTCTTTCAAGGTATGGGTATGTTCTGTGGGTGGTGTGATTGTTGACAGTATTTTTTTTGTATTTATCCCAGTCTGCTTCGGGGAAGTGTCTGCGTTGTTTGATGGGGATTTGTATTGGAGTTGCTGAAATTTTGGCTATTATTGGAATATGGTCAGAGGATGTAAGTGGTCCTGGTTTCAGATGGATGTTGTGGTATGCATATATTTTTATTTTATAGTGCAATGTCTGGGGATGTTGTGCTTCTATGAGTGTATACTGTAGGGAAGTTTGGACCTATATGTCTCAGTTGGTATCGTGTTATAAATGTGTGTAGGTGTGATCCTCTATTGTTATTGTATGCGTGTCCTAGAGTCCTCTGAGTAGCATTGATGTCTCCAAAAAAGTAAGTTGGATGGGGTCTATTGAATAAATCGTAAAAATCTATGAAGTGAAGGTATTCTGTTCTGGGTGGAGTGTATGTGGTGCCTATAGGGATGGGTCCTTGTTGTGTGTCTATTGTTATGGCTAACATGTCGGAGTGGAAGGTATCATGTAGTTTATAAGGGATGTGTCTTTTTATGGCCATGACAGCTCCGGCATGGTGTTCATTATATTCGTTAATGAAGAAAATATTGCAGGTGAAAATTTTAAGTGGCTTACTGATGATGAGGGAATGAGCATTTATGAGTATTATGTCGGGGTCTATTGTGTTGTAGATATTAGAGAGGGCTATTCTTTTGTTGATCTAAGATTGTACATTGTGTTGAATAATGGTTAATTTACTGAGGATCATTTTTCTGAGGTTGTGTGTTTGGTTTTTAGATTGTTGTGGTTGTTGTGTGATACCTTGGAAGTGTAATAAACTGTTCATTGGGTATTATGTTAATCTTGGTATGCAAAAATAGAGCTCTCCTTCTCCTTAACATTTCCACCACCGGTTGGTGATACAAGTTCTGTGTGAAGAGCTTCAGTCCTTTGTCATTGTCTTGATCTTTGTCTAACTCGTTGGCAAACCAGTCTTTTGTAGGGTTGTCAGGAATAGATGAACTGTCCGCGTAGTTTTTGTAAAGTTTAACATATGTCGTGTATTTATTGTCCATTAGTAGTTTAGAGTCCTCCATTCCATCACTTATCGGTCTTTTTTATCTTATTTCTGTGTACGTAGCTGTGTCTGTCTCGTCCATTGCTGTGTCTATTGTTGGGTTCATTGTGTGTTCTTGTGGAGCTGTTTGTGTCGTTTGGGGGTTGTTGTGAGTCGGTCTTGTCATAATAACAGTTGAAGATAGCTGTTGAATCTCTATCCGGGAATGTAGTATCGAAATTGAAGTTTAGTTTTAGAGATTGTGAAAGTATGTCGCCGAATTTCTTGTTTTGTCCCATGCTGCTATGTGTGTTTCTAGTATGAGGGCTGTGAGTTTGATGTGTGTTTGGTTTGTTAAAGTTAGTGTGTGCTGTGGTGGGTTTGTTTGTGGTATGGCGTGTTTTGGTATTTCGGCATAAGTACTATAAATCTGTTCTTGTTTCTGTCGTTGTTCGGTTTCTTCTTTTTATCGTATTATGTTTTTCCTGTATGGGCAATTGGCAGCAAGTGTTGCATTGTTGGTAGGTGTGTTCTTTGGATGAGCATTCTGAACAATGTTGTTGTTGGCTATGTGCATTGGTGTGTAGCATGGTCTTCAAATTTGTAGCATTTGTAACAGATTAACTCGTGTGTGTATTTTTCCTGTTCGCATTGTTGGGGGTAATTTTGATGTGAAACATGGAAAATCCGTCTCTCAGCAGTTGTTGTGCGGTCGTGTCCGTTGTCACCATTTTTAGGAAGTGAGTATAGTTTTTTATTTTTATTACTTCAGTCACTGTCAGGCAGCCATTCTGTGTTTTAATTGTATTTTTAATTTCTTCAGTTGGTTTCAGTCCAATGTCGGTGTCTATTAGTCGTATAAATACTGTCCGCTTTCCTCGTAAGTCTGGGGGGGAGGATAATTGGAGTTATGTTAATTTTTCAAATGCGGTAGTAGGTTTCTTGGTGGTCAGTTTGTCGATAGAAGTTACGTCGTCCGTCACAGCGTAGTATACGGTCCTTGTCGTTGTCAGTCTAATTAGTGGTGTATTTAATTCACAAAAAGTTATTTGAAAAATTTTTTGTTTATCAATCGGTTTGGCCAGGTCAATGGTTTTCAATGGCACTCTATAAGTGGGTGCTTTTGCAGGAAGTGAGGGGATAGTATGGGTTCAAGGAAGGGGTGGGGGTAGCAAGGTGGAGAGAGGTTTTGGGTTAGGTGCATCAGGGTTAGGTTGAGAGATGGCGGTTGCAGGAGAGGAGGTACGGGATTTAGAAGAGGGTTGGGATTGAAGAAGGAGAGGGGCCCTGGACGGCCGGCTAGATGAGCTAGCACGCCCAGAAGCTGCCCCCCTTCCCCGGTCAGGGGGAGGCGGCATAATTGCGTCCTCTTATCAGTCACCAGTAACAATGACCACCCTATCTACACAATAAAATCAAGAATTATAAAGAAGCATTAAAATGAAAAAATAAGTTCACCTGTGCTCGAGAGCGAGTGCTTCTAGGCTAAAGGCACCAACCTTGGCTCTTTTCTGTACTAAGCTGCTTAATCACCAAGGAAAAAATACTGTTCAAAACAAATCACAAAGGATTCCGTGGAACCACAGTAGTCACGGGCAGACCGCAGACCGGCAGACCGTCCGTGACGGCAGACTGGCAGACCGTCACGGACGGCAGACCGTCCGTGACGCAGAGCGTTGCAGCCTCGTTATATAGGGTGGTTAGCTGGGCTCTGCTGCCTGACTGTTACTGCTCATTGATTAATGTCGTGCTTCTGGTCGTAACGGGACATAGCCTCGTCGCTGGATTCACTTTTTCTGTCATGTTTGCTCATTAGTCGATGATTCTAGCCTCGTCACTGTAGTTGTTTGTAGTGGAGCCATGCAATTCACTACAGTTTGCTTGATTGAGGTGCATGTGCGTGATTGATGCCTCCACTTAAGGTGGCATGGGACTTGGGTAACAACCTTACATTGAACTAAATGATTCTTTCCTATTGCTTTATTCTATTCTAATTTATTTTATTCTATTCTTTTTTATTCTCACATGCTAACTATGTTTAGATCCACACATACAGGGGGGAGGGAGTAAATATTGAAAACATTGCTAAAAGGTTGAGTTACTATACGTATACAATTCAAAAAATAAAATTTAGAATTTTGTGTAATTTGGAAGAGAAATTCAAATTTAAAATCGTAATTAAAAAAAACCGTATGAACATTCTATTCATAAAAATGTCAATGAACCATATCAAAAACACCCGACACACTTATAAACGAAAACTTTAAAACGAAAGCAAACTTTTATTGAAATTTCTAAATGTTTGAAACGAGAAAAAAAGATCTAGAAATTCTACATTGAAATTTCAAGTCAGTGTAGCCCAACAGATGCCCTCATTCATAGCAGGAAGAAAGTGTACTACATTAAACTGTAATTATATTACGGCGAAGTCTGAAAAATTGTCAAAAATAAATTAGATGGCATATTATTGCGGTTGTCAATAGAGGTCTGGGGTACGGGAAATTTTCAATTTAATCAGAAATACCATTTCCATCTATTGGTGACACAATTCGTTGGCTCAAGTTTTTTCAGTCAACTGTTGGTGTACTCCGTTCTGGGTACCCATCTAAAATTTTATATCATAAGGCCAGAAATATTTTCTGAAAAGTGAGGAAGGTCCCTCAAATGACTCAATTTGAACTTGAGAGGATTTCGAAGCCTCTGCGGCAAAAATTTGAGAAAGCACATATGGAAAGTTCGTCCAAGACGAAGGACTCTGTTTTTTAACACAAAGAAAGACACTTTTATTGAAGCTTATTTATTTTTAAATCCAATGAAATTTGTCAATGACCATTTGGAGACCTGGAAAGTTTCGGTCACTGTACGATGGTCAGATCAAACGAAAATTGAGTTATTTGCACGGAATAGTGTTCGTCGCATTTGGAGGAGAAAAACTACGCATATGATCCTAAAAATACTATCCGAACTGCAAAGTTTGGTGGAGGCAGCAAAATGTTATGGGCCGCATTTTCTGTGCAGGTACTAGTAAACTTATTATTGAAGGCACAATAAATAGCGCTATGTATCACAAGATTCCTAATTATAATCTCTTGGTGTCTGCAACGGATCTGAACTTGCCAAGAGGATGGACGTTTCAGCGGGATAACGATTCCAAACATATGGCCAAGGACACTTCAACGTGGTTAAAGCTGAATAAAAAAGGTAATGTAATACCAAGTTAGTCATCAGACCTTAACTATATTGAAAACCTCTGGTGACAATTCAAACTCAGAGTTCAGATAAGCGACCCGGGAAATGAAACGAATTTAAAAGAGTGTGCCAAGTAGAGTGGCTCAAAACACCTGCAGAAGTTTATAAGAATCTTGCAAATAGCTTACTCAACTTTTTACCACCGTAAGGAAAATAATTCAAATTATGCTTACATCATTGGCAGTCGGAATGTTATACCGGTTGTTTACAACAGAGGACATGTTGTCGTTATTCAAACAGCAGGTTTGTTGTCGTACAAACAGCAACAACTTAAAAATATTGTCATTGATGCTTAGAAGCAGTTGAGTTGTCTGGAATGTGGACGTGCTTCAGATGAGCTCAGGCGGTAGAGGGTTACTGCCAAGTATTAATTGGTTTTGATAAGTGTATCGGATATTTTTTGACACGTTGCTTCAATATCTTGATAATAGAACGATAATGCTTTAGATTTACTGCAATATGATTGTAAATTTGTATCTGGCTTAAACGACTATATAAGGTATTCGACTCATGTTTGTATTGAAGTTGTATAATTATTGTAACTGGTACTTATATCAATTGGTTGGATAATCATTGCACCCTCTGTATGACCCATTTTTGTTTATTGCATTTGAATAATTCTAGTACAACTTTTACGTGTTCATGCTTTTTTGTGGTCCCACTGTAGCCAAGGGGTGAAATGGCTTGTGCTGCCAGGTCCCTGGTTTCGAGGGCTAGAATTCCCACGCAGTTCATGAATTTTCTCTGTTTTGACACAGAGACTAGATAAGCTGGTAGACTAACAGATTTAAACTGACTTTCCTCAAGCTCCCAATTTACTTCACGTGTCCCCACAAGCCTCTACTTCAAGTCACAAGAAGGGCGGGAACAGTTTTTGGTAGCATGGTCACTAGTCTTAAGATGTTGGTAGTAAAAATTGAAAACCGTTGTATATTTCATGTTTACGTGAATAGAGTAACTATTTTTTCTTTCTTTCTTTTTCTTTTGATCGTACAGAGTGACCAATAGGAATAACACCAAGTAGGTATTCATAATGAATTAATATACATTTTAGACTCTTTTTTTGAACTATCTATAATGAATGTTGTCATTAGAATCACATTCAGAAGCACCCATCACCCATAACAGTCCAACCAAGTGATAACAGTAACTAATGAATTAAAGAATGCTATAATATCTGTTGCTCTGTTCCGATAAAATTTGCAGATAAGCTAACATTTAGTTTCATTCAGTTTTACCTGGTTGAAGCTTTCACAGTCTTTCGTTGGTGTATAAATAGAGTCTGAATCGCCGTCATGCTCATGATTTTTATCTGATTCACATATACATATACAGTTGAACTTTCCAGGAAGAAACTCCCAAAAACGGGAACGTTTTCAAAAACCAAGATTCTTAAACAAAGATAAGTCTCTAAACTAAGTACCACTACTGGTACCATCAAATGAGTTCCAGCATAGCTGGCTTTCAGACACGAAAGCTAAGTTTCTCCACTAATAATTAAATAAAAATAAACAAATTAATGCACGCTAAAATAAGAAATAAATCGATGATATGTAACTAAATAAAATATGCACTGTCGTCGTAAAGTATTAGGATTTTTAGAAGACTTCCTATTATATTAGAATCACAGAGTAAGTGGTTAACAGTGGCAAATGCTGTCTCTGCATTTATCGTTTAGATTTCATGGTGGAAATCTTTATTCCCTATCATTTCACTTCTTATGTTTTAATTTCACTTTATATAAACATTATACGTACTGAGCAAAAAATTTGATTTGATCTGATGTACAAAGTCAAAAATGTTGTAGGAAAACATTCAAAAAAGCGATGAGGGCAGACAATGACATTAAAACCGGAACTTTCAACCATAAATGGGTAACTTTCTTGTGCGTTGCTTGAAGGTTTTGGCGTATTACTTTCATCTTTCAGTGAAAGTGGTTCTGTGAAAATGCTTACGGGTATTTTATTTGAGTGGAGGTCAGGACGAATGGCTGAATTCAGATTTGGGTTACTTAATTTCTGTCAAGTTTTTAGCTATAACCAGAATTATTTCAACATCAAAAATAACAATCACTTACGTGGTTCTTTTGCTCCTGCGATGCCATAGACATTCCATATGTTAGTTAAATTCATTGACTCCAAATCGCTCAGGAACATATCTTAAATTGAAGTTAGCAGAAAAATAATAAAAAATTGTATATACATCATATATATCTCGAATTTTCAACGTCATAAATCGTGACGTTGAAAATTCGTCCAGAATCGGAGAGTAAAGATGAGAGTCTCTCACCTGTGAAAATCGTAAATCCAGAGAACGTAGCGGCGAGAAGAAAACATACACTTTGGCTAAAGCGGCGGCCTAAGTTCAGTGAAGCCCACCATCCGGTTGTGTTTGCGGGTATCTCACTCAATCCATTTAAGAAGAAGTTGATAAAGACGTTGCCGTTCATGTTTGCAGTATTGTAAATCAGGCCGTAGAAAAACAAGTTGTTCAGCACACTGTAAAAAACAAATCTCATTAAGAATAACACGCAAGCAAAATTGTTTAATATGATTTTAATCAATGGATGATGTGACGTACTGAATATATATTGTCATATTCATGAATATATTAATGCCAAATCAAGAAGCTTCCAATGGTCTCGAACTGGTGTGGAACATAATGCATTAAGTAATCAGCACTTTCCTTTAACAAAATTGTTGAAAACGCATATACAGTGTAGAGTATCTGAAAATAGTTATGTGTTATCGTACTAAAATATTTAACGCACACTCAACTGATGAGTCCTACCATATTTGGTTGCAGTGAAATTCTTTATATTACAGATTCACGTTGGAGTTTTTGTGACTGTACTTGAAGTACGTGGAAATGCCATTGCATTTGGAGCAATTAAACAATGTATAGTAAATTTGTGGAGTGCATTGCTGTGGAGTTTCTTTTTAAGAAAAGGCCGTTTGTAAAGAAAAAGCCTTGGTTCTGCTCCTTCTCAAGAGAGTGAAAATGACTCTTCAGACGAAGCTTCTTTTTAATACGTTGCCATACTGGGAAGCTCCTACACTGGACAGATTCATTGTAACTGTTTCTAGATAATCATTTCTTCTTTCTATGAACAATAAATAAAATCATAAATTAATTACGTAGTATTATACATATATGTGCAACAACTTAACAGTTGTCAAAAAATGTCCCCACTTGATCAATATATTTTTCAGTAGTATACAGAAGGATATCTGTTTAAGAAATTAACAACAAATTTGGGTATTAACCAAAACCATCTTTAATACAAGTCACTCTCCATGTCGAGAAAAGAGCAAAACCTACTTTGTTATTATAATCAGTATTTTAGGTAACAAACTTGAATTATCTCTGACAAGGAGAACTTGAACAAAAACGTAATACCATTCCATGTACACGGTAATGGAATACATGCAACAGAGGTAAACCCTGCTTGGGATGAAGTATAGCCTTCAGAGACCAATCATGACGAAAACCAAACATCCAAGGTGACTGATAAACAAAATGTTGAACGGAGCAATGGCGAGCACATCGAAATCGAAAATATTGGTCAATGTATAACTTAAAGATATTGGTTTTAAAGATATTGATTGTCAACTTACAAAATATCCTACCAAAAATGCGGAAAATACAAACCGTTGTGGCAACCTTATCATACGACGTCATAGCTGTCAATGAAACATGTGAGATCTAAATGGAAGACTCGAGGGCTTCTTATCAACCTCCAATGAGCTATTCAAAAGGTAAGTTGACAAAACATTATTATTTTACGATCAAAAGTACTGCAGGGGCGTATTTATTTCTCACATAATCACCGAACAATTGAGGCATTTGTCATATCACGACACAAGCTTCTCGATGAGTTCTTCAAAGAAGTTAGCCGCCAGTGAGGAGGATATGTCTTGACGGGCGCAACAGGCCTGGACCTATCGGGGACACAGCTTCCGGTATTCAAGGTCTGGTACAATTGTGTCTAAAGTAGACCATGATATGTCTGGAAATTCTACAGAAAATTTACTGATTGTAAACCTTCGTTTGGTGTTTACCACCTGATAAACACAGTAAGCGAGGCCTATAGTGGCGACAGACATATGCCTTTTACCTTCTCATGGACGTCTGTTCGTCCTTCTTTAAATTATTTACACCATTCCTGTGTACTACCTTCACTCATAAAGTTGTTACCGTTTGTTTGTTCACCCGATGAGGGATTTCAGTAGCAATACTTCCTTATGCTTGCAGAAAACGAATTATACTTCCTAATTCACATTTAGCGGGAGCATCTATCGCAGCGGTATGTTCAATTGTCTGTACCTTGGGCAATGTTATGGTGATTATATTGAGAAATAAGTAAGACGCTGCAGTACTTTGTGTAATAAATTATTATTTTACGTAAATTTACCTTGTTCATTACCCATCGGAGGTTGAAAAAACCATCATAGTAAATATTATGCCCGAAAAATAGAAAGGAATAGTAGAGTAAATAATTGATAATTATTGAACGCTGTGCGTATACATGCATATATTGCATACAGTATATATGCACACTGTGCACTATTTTCTCTTAATTGTACCTATTTACGTGCATTTAACGATTAAAGTGTAATAAATGCATATACAGTATATAAATCAGTGACAACTCCAACGCTCGGGTTCTTCGAGCTTAACCGTGAGGTTAGTAAAATACACGTGTACCTGCATGTTATTTTAATTTACGCCAACAGTGACTTCAGATTCAGCCCCTAACTTGAGTTCATTCTATAGTTCCAGTTCGTTCAAGGTCTTGCAGTCATTTATGTGTGAAACAGTAAAATGCGTAACAGGTCTTTTTTTTGGTATCGTTCACACTCGCCTGACAGGTCCCGAAAAGACTAACTGGTATCTCATGTCATAGAAGAGGCCAGTCAAGAAGGAGCAGCACGGCAGGATATAACACCAATTTCCCATCACATGGAGGCAGCTTTAGCTCCTGTATGAATGAAGATTAAATTTTTATATTAATTTACCAATTCAGATTGACAGGTGATTGACCCATCATTAATCGCTCTGCTTTTTGTAATTTGTGCGTCTGGATGAGCGTTGTGCGTCCATTAATCATCCATTGGGAACAGCACATTACACTACTCACTACTGATAGTTTAGTTTTTAGCATGCAGCGGCGTTAAATGTTAAAGCTGGCACTACCAATTCTTGTACCTCGTTTGGGGCTGGAATTTTCGACTTTGTGATTTGTTTTCAGAGTCTCAGTTACTCTGATAACAACACTTGTGCGATCTTGTTGCTCCCTTCTTCGCAGATTATATGTAAAGAATTGGAAATACTTAGCACGATCATAGTGGGTTACTGAGTTGTCCCAAATGTTTTTCCTGATAGTTTTTGAGGATTCAGCTTCTAGTAACGCCGAACTGTTACATTTTTCTCAAGTTGGGTCTAATCTTATCTTTTGTTTTCACTGAAAATGAAAATTTCAATGAAAAAATTTCTAACGAATTTCAGTCGATTCACCAAACACTTAACGAAAGGCACACACGTAAAACACGTGTACGTACAGTGTACACCAACTGATATTATTAAATTATTAACATCCTGTTACAATCTTTTTATTGTATTTTCGTGTGTCGCGTAAATTTATTGAATTATCAGGTTTTAGAGCTATTTCGCAGTATAATCGTAACTGAAAGGTTCAAAACGTAATGAATAGAATAAACATTTCTGAAAAATCCCTCATTACACACACTGCGGAAGAGCTTCTTCTCCGTGATGAATTTGAATGAAGCCATACTTAATATATGTTGTGTTATACTTTCGCTTCGGTAAGTTATCAAATCTTGTGAAAAAAATGTGGTTGTTTCAATTATAAGTCAAACAAGCCAACAAGTGTATACGATGAAAATGTTAAAAAATACAAAAAGCTATTGAAGATTTGAATAATTACACAACAGTCAACCAGTTATGCACAATATTGTTTGAAAATCAAGAAAAATTCAATTCAATCCATAAATAAAAAACGAGCCACGATATAGAAATTTAAAACAAACCATGTCATAAGACATGCAGTACCGAAACAGGTGGATAATTGGACTTAGCAGTGGACTGCTGTGGCTGTTGGCAACTTTTAAAGTGTAAGTCGCCAATGATTGAATATCACACATATCCCTGACAGTGCTCACGTACTACCTGCAAAGCCCTTGCATATCACTAGTAGTACACATACCAGTCTGGGAACCACTGCTGAACACTAATCAACTACTCAAGACTTAGCAATGCCCTCCAGTACACAATACTCCAGGAACGTGGAGCTCGGATTTTCCAGACAGTGTCACGACAGAGCAAAATCATTGTACATAGTTAGGTTATACGTCACTATGAATTAAACATTATCAAATGTTGTATAACTCTTACCGTTTTTATCATCTCGCTGGGTTTGTACGTTCTTCACACTGCAAAATCCTTACTCCAAGGCAGTTTAAAAAAATATAGAGTCAATTTTGAGGTAAGAGATGTGAGGGAGCTCGAATATCTTGCATAATCTGGTATTACACTTGCACAAGCCAGAACCACCCATAGGGTGCTCATTCACTTGAGTGTTTGGTACGTTGATCGACAATTGTGGTAAACTTTTCCACAGCCAGAAAGGTTATATGTTATAGATTCACTGTTATTTTGAGATTATGAAAATTATAGACCCTCTTGCAGCTGGAGAGGATGCATACTACGGACTTCCCAGTAGCAAGAGAGGATGCAATTTATGAACTCACTAGCACCAGGTGAGGAGTATAGTTCGACGTCTGAGTACTGGTGTTTTCAGTAGCTGAAACACGGTCCCACTGGTTGGTTGACGCCTCTTCGATATGTCTGTCGAAATATTATTAGAAAATGAGCCCTGCTAATTATTTCCACATGCATGTTAAATGAGTGAAATAAATAACTACTCAAACTTTGTTTGATAATAAAGTCATTAGCTTCATATTATGCGCTTGAATAATCTTGATTTCTTTTCAAGGCTGATATTAAATTTATCAGGTGGCGATTTTTTGTGCATCAAATTACAGAGCACCAAAAACAGCTTCCTTGTCACTACAGAGAAGCTTACTACACCGAATATTTTTCTAAAACGTCAAAAAACGCTTCATTGGAATGGTCAACAAATAACTATACAAAACTTAAGTGCATCGGTGAGGAAAAAAGTTTGTGTAGAAAATGAACAAATATTCATTGAATGTATTCACGTAGATAAAGGAACAGGTAATGCAAATCTAAATTTAGTGAGTGGTAATATTTAGAAATAATTAAGAGTTTTACATTATGTAATAGACACGGGCTTAAAAAGTCAAACACTGTGTGAACAGGGAGCCGTTTTTTATTTCAAAATTCATGTCTAGGTATAATTGACGAGTAAATAGCAGAAATAGGTTAGGCGAACAAATCCTGAATTTTTCAGAAATATCTTCAGATATAAGATTAGAGTCTTATCTTAATATGATCAGGAGGACACCATCTCCTGTGATGGACACTAAATACATTAAATGTATTTAAATACTAAATACTAAATACATTTTTCAATTGTAATTTTAAGGAGCAGGACTAACAATTATTATTGTTTAAAAATTTGCCTCGACCCTAGCAGTTTATAAATCACTTTGAAAAATAGAGTGAAAAAAGGGTAGAAAGTATCATTTCTTTCTGAATTACTTTTTTTTATTTAATTTTAACAACGAACCTCAATGCAGTTCTGCAATATCGTGCCTATACTGTCCTGCATTATTTTCATAAATAGCTGATATATGACGATGCACCAAATAACTTTATAAAATACAGTATATTTATGCTGACATAATTTGGGTATATTCCTTTGAGATGCATTCCATGAGAAGCTTCCTGGGGGTATGATCAAGGGAATTGTCTTTCCCATTTTTTGGGACTTAGCTGCTCTTCGGAGGGATCGATAGGATTTCCAAGTTGCACCCAAAGAGGCACGCTGATACTGTCTGTCCTCGTCAGCGTGCCTTAGAAATTTAGTATTCCTCGACGGGAATCCGATCAAGCTCCCTACCTCAGCGTAATCAATGTTGGTTACACGAGTCTGTTGTAAGTTTAGTTTTTGTCTGGAAGTAGATCTTATTCATCTGTTTTCTCCTTCCATATCTCTCTCATGCAGAAGGCCTCGAACTTGACCTCCTTTGCACACGTCATCGATTTGTAATCTACAGGGTGTCCTAAAAAAGCAGACAAAATTTCGAATTGATAAAGCTCTGCAATTACTGTTGATAGTTTAGTTCTGTAAAGACCAGCTTTTTCACTAAATATTTGTCCTTTAACAGCGAAAATTTTATATAGTTTCCTTGCACGAAATTGTTACAATACAGCTGTTAGTAGAGGCCATCGAAAGTACGTTTGCTCCGGGGTATGAATCAAACTGAAATATCAAAGAATAAAAAATTATAAAACTTTAATAATCAATGTCTCACTACCAATGAATATCCTTTAATAATAATATGATGAAAATCTTCCACGTTATTTTAAGCCTCTTTTCCTTCAACATGACATTCATTCCTTTCTAAACATAATGGCACCCTCGATCTTATCGCTTGCACTACCCTCCTAACCATCTGTGAATTTTCCTAAGTAGGTTCACTTCTTGGATGATACTCTTCCATAACTGATTTATGTTTTCTGGTAGAGTAGTATAAACTTTATTCGTAAGATAACCCCATAGAAAAAATCGTAAGCGGTTAGATCCAGGAGATCTTGGAGGCCACTCAATGTCATGATTGACGGCTACAATGCGAGTACCAAAGAGCTCTTCTAGTCTTTCTCTGACAATGATCTGCCTATGAGCTGCGGCACCGCCTTGAAACCACCATAGTCTATCGAACTGATTGCCGTAAATGTGTCGCAATTCTGAGACAATGTTTTCGTTAATCATGTTGAGGTACATGAGATCATTCAAATTGTTATCGTAGAAAACTGGACCTACAAGAGAACCATTTCCGCATAATCCAATCCAAAGAGAAATTTTTGCCCGACAAATATTTACGTCGAAATTGAACGCAGGAGCATTGCGCTTTGGAGCATAAAATCTCGCATTCTGAGTATTAACCTTTTCATTCATAAAGAAAGAGGCTTAGTCGCCAATTACAACTTTCCCCATGAAACGATCATGACTGTTAAGAAGCCATTCAGGGAATAGCCTACAACGAGAAAAGTCTGTTTCCAGAAGTTGATGTCTTACATGAATCTTGTAAGAATACCAATGTAAATCACAAACAACAAAACGATTGAACGATGACTTTGTTAGAGGCAAACCATTTCTTCTGACTGACACTTGTGGAGTTTGTAGAAGCAAATTTGGCACATTTTCAACATTTTCCTCAGATCGTGCAGTTCTTTTACGCCCTGAACGGCCTTTGTTAAAATTCCGGCTAGTTCCTTCTTGTTGGTGTTTATTAGCACTTTTCTAGATAGTATCTTTGCATGGCGATCTTCGGCCTGGGAAATGTTTAGTAAATAAGGCCTGTACACGTTTAATACTTCTAGTCAAAATCCAGGTTGTGACTACAAACACTCATTGTTCTTTTTTCAACTGCATAATAAATGATATTTGCGCGGAAAAGTGGTTCTTGGAAACATGTTCAATTCATGCAAGTGGTATTGTAGATACTGATTTACATAAACAACAAGCTGGCCTTTACAGAACTAAATTATCAAAAATAAGTTCAGAGTTTTATCAATTCAAAGTTCAGTCTGTTTTTTTGAGACACCCTGTATAATCTTCATTTTTTCATTTTTGTGTCTCTAAAATAATATTTGCCCTTGCTGAAACGCCTTTGCAACGGCTGCAGAGGTACAACACTATTGACTTTAATCTAGTAACCTCAGAAGTTAAACAAACTAATCATTCAATGTGACATCTAAATGAAACTAAACATAATTTCTATAATTTATGTGAGTGAAAGTAGGGGCTTTTATAGTTCATTATTATAAAAATTTAATTTTCAGCTGGAGTAACATTATATTCGTCGAAGCTTTTACATTCTTAAACAAAGTGCGTTATGCGCTCTTGATAATATATTCTATTAAAGAGTATAAAAGTCATGTATGAATTTTACTCCTCCTACGCATTAATTTTTAAAAGGAACTCACACAATAAAAATACTGGTCAAAAACTCAGAACTTGAAATGCACAATTAAAAGTTTATATCAGAGCACAATAATATAAACTGTTTAACAGTTTTGTGGCTTAAGTTTATTTCTATGGGGATTAACGTTAAGCCAGTAAGAGAGAATAACCTCTCGACCTAGTCAGAAGACTGCCAAGTTGTGTTAAAACGAAGAAAAAATTTTTAGAATAAGAAGATAACGTATCAAGCTTTCATTGTTTTTATCACTGCTGTTGAAATACGTCATAACCTGCATGTCTACTGAAGATTTACTGAATGAGCTTTTTTTTCGAATCCGAAGTACTCATCTTCGGACGACGCCGTGTTTGCCTCCTTTGAGGCATCGGCAGAATTTGCAGACTGGAATCTCGAGGCAGAAATTGTGAGGACATTTTGCTTTAGCCGTCTCAAACTTTGTTGATACCCACCCATCGTCACTTGAAGTAAGGATGAGTGGTTTCAGCCAATATAGCATTATGAACGTCGGGTTCATCTGCTAACTGAAGGTGTTTTTAAAACCTTTACTGAGAGCCTTAAAAACCTGCTGAAAAGAGTGGGACACAATGTTTTAACTGCTCTGACTTCAGTTCATTGAGTTTGTTGTGAACAATAAAAAGGGTAAGTAGGAAGAGTCCGTAGGAAAGAGCGTCTTCTCCTTGCACGTGGTCGATTGCAGAAGCGATGGGTCCCAAAACACAAATATTTTCATCAATGAATTTTATTCCCGAAGTTTTCAGGTTTAGGAGCTCTAGTGCGGTAAAACGTTCATTGAGCTTCCCTCTGTGCTTCAGTAACAGAGTTAAGATGCCATAGAGTGAATTCCGTCAATCATGACCCCACAAGCTTTCATACTCAATATTGATAAAAATGGGGCTTGAGAGTGAGAGAATTCCACGCGTACAACACGAATATTATTTTATAATAAACATAGATTGAACCCAGCTTAATGAGATAAAATTCTCACTACCCAATAGATTGTGGGTAAAATATTAGCCACATGAAAATAACGAAGGGAACTTAATTGTGGCAAAAACTTTCAAACATGGGACAGAGACATCATAACTCATGAAATGAAAGCAAATGGTTAAATAATTTCTGATTATTATTTGTTATACAACATGGACCATTGAATTGCATTAAAATATTCGCCATAAATTCTTCCCGTGTCCAGAAGAAATAAAATTCACGTAATAAGAAATAAAAACCTTCTTTTGTAAAATAAAAAGACGTATACATACAGAGTTCCAAACTTACGAAAGAATTATATGACTTAGAATAATGCAATGAAAAATATTGCTTACCTCAATGTGGGTGTAAAGATTCCCTGTGCTGTTCATGGCGGCTGAGATCGTTTAGCCACATAGCATGCTCTCACACTTGAGTATATAGTGATATCTCTTATGATCACTCTTCAGTCCCAACCTTTAAACATCTCTTGTATGCGAGCAGACACTGAATATCTTTATCTTACTCGGAATGAGCGCCTAAGGGAGTAAGGGATCGTCAAGGATCGTTTGTATTTAGGCACTTGAATATGATATTAGTTCTTGGTTCTTCGTTCTTTGCCGCGTATGTCTTGACATCGAGTACTATCGTATTGAAATCTTGCCGGGACGTGCTGAATTGGAGCACGTGGCGAGTTGGAGCACGTGCACTTCTTGTTCGTGCGTGAGTTGATTGAGCCCCATCCTGTTCGCAGACAGGATGGCTGATTTCTGCTTCCTCTGCTCTTATGTTGGCTGTGAGTTGAATTCCTCAGATGATTAGAGTTCTTGGTGGAGATGTTGACTTTAGAAGTGCTTGGTAGAGAGTGCGTGACGGTGGTGGTGGTGGTGGTTGTGACGATGCCAACAATAGAAGCGAGGAGAATTAAAAATTTGTCGCAGAGTGTGACTAAGAACAAAAGAAGGAGAAAATGAAGCAGATAGTAGGAGATGAGAAGGCATGTCATACATGCACGACCGGCTGGTAACAGTCTGTTGTAGTTCTATTTTGGGTTTGATTGGTTTTAAACTCCTCTGCGCTTTGTAGGCTGTTAGTATAAATGTGAATTATATATGTGTGGTAATTTTAATTTAGGATTTTGAGAATAATATGATCAATTATTTTGAGCAGTGCAGTTAAGCCCCTGCCGTTCAAAATGCCAACCCAGTTACGGCCAAGCGCCTTACCCACGTTGGAACTCCAGATCAGGTACCAACGCGGCGCTTTCGGCCGTATCAGTTGCGTCCCACCTCCCTCCTGAGGAGATGAGGCAGGGTGCCAGTGATTGCATTGGTGATGTACATTTGTTTCTTTGTGCCAATCTATCTGTATAACGGGGCAGGTTCCGGTGCTATTGCGAGTGATTTTGAGCTTTTAAATTGGTAATGTTGGTGGTTTATCCGATCTGGCGGCAATGTGAGGGCAGTGTATAGCTGTGGTTCTAGTTGTTCTATATTTGACCAGATCTGTTTTACTTGTTTGTGTAATACAATAGTGATAGGTGTTGTTTTACATTGTCTACGTAGTGATTCGGATCTTCTGAAATCTGACCATAAGGATCCCGTGATGAATCTTAGGGCTTTATTTTGAATTCTTTGCAGTTTGGTGAGGGCAGATTTTGACATGGTGTGTAATGCAATAATCGGATAGCGAAGGGCTGATCGTACTATTGTCATGTATAATTTGATTTTGTTTTCTCTAATAGGTTAAAAAATCAATATAGCTTTTGGAAATTATTTCTTGCTATGTGCTCTCTGGCTTGCACGGGACCATTATATCCTTTTGTTTTAATATTCAGACCCAGTACTTTCCCCTTGCCCGTGATAATAGGTATCCTCCACCACCATTTTCCTTTTGTTGCGCCTACTTATTGGTATTATTGTGAATTTTCTTGTGTTCGTTCTGATTTTCCATTTGTTTTCGAATTCGTTAATTTTTTAAATTGCTAAACTTGTATTGTGGGTCAGGTAATGATGATGTTTTGGAACTGAAATAATTTGGGTGATGTCATCTGCAAAACATATGTAGTCACTATTTGGTAGGGGATGAGGGAGGTCATGAGTGTAATTTGCAAATAATCTTAGTGATAAACATGAACCTTGAGGGACTCCTGTATGTAATTCAAACTGTGGGCCAATAAAGTTGCTTATCCTGATTTTTGCTGTTCTGTCTGTTAGGAAATCACGTAGTGTTCTGGTAAATATTGGCGGCAGGTTTAGCTGAAAGAATTTGTGCTTAAGTCCTATTGTCCATACTGTATCGAATGCTTTTGAAATATCCCTCATCACTAGATTAACTTTGTGTTTGTTTGGTAAGTGTATAGCTATTGTTGCATGTAGGGTAGCTAGAGCTGTACGTGTCCCCCGATTGCGTCGGAATCTGTGATGTTTTGGATGAAGTTTTTCTTGAACTATTAGTTGCTCATATAGTCTATCATTGAGAATTTCGTCTAGCAATTTACCGTTTACATGGAGAAGAGATATAGGTCTGTAGTTTTGTACCTGGTGCTGTGAGATGTTTGGCTTTGGTAAGATCATGATGGCAGTTTTAATTTGTCTGAAAAATAACCGGCTGAAATTGATTGATTGAATATGTATATTAAATATTGCTTCATATCGTCTGGTAGGTGTTTCAATTGAAGTGTTGTTATTCCTGTTGGTCCAGGGGCCCTTTGAATGAAGGTTCTAAGTGTTCTATTAAATTCTTCTATTGTAATGAACGGGAAGTTTATTCTATCAAATCTATTGAGGTCTCCTCTGTCGTAAGGTACTGTTACCCTGTAATTTTTTGCAATGTATGTTTCAATAGATGCTATGTGGTCCTCATCAAAGTTGTCATTACTTAATCAGTAGAGATTTGCTGTCAATGACGTCTGACGTGTGGCTCTTTTTCTGCTGGGGTGTCTAGTTGTTTGTTTTCATGTTTGATATATGGTGTTGATTGCTTATTGTTGTTTCCACTCATTCTTTTTATGGTTGAAAAATTTTTTGGGATCTGATTCCAGTTCAAGATTACGGACAATTGTATTCCAAGCTTGGCTGTGCGTAAGTTTGTACATATGATTTAACTCTTTAGATATACTCTAGATTTCTCTACTCAGTTCTGGACTGGATCCACAGATGGAGGTATATTTTATTATGTTATATAGTTGAATTTGCTTCGATCTGATTTCATGCGTTCGTCGCACGCCTGGAATTGTTCTAAAGTTTTACTGTCGGAACTGCTATTTCTGTTGCCTCTCGTATTCTTTTTGTCTATGCTTCCAGGTATCCATCAATTTCATCCAAGTCGGGATTTGGGTTTGCTGGTAATTGCACGTTAGTCAGGTGATTTTTGTATTTTTTCCAGTCAGCAAAATGAAATGATTTCCCGGGTCTGATCGGAATTTGTATGGGGTTTGATAATATTACAGCTATAATTGGAATGTGATCTGATGGAGTGTCTGACCCTTGTTGAAGTACTATGTTAAGATGGAAGCGATCTGGATTTGTGGAAGCGTTCCTTGATATGTAGGTGGGAATGTTGAGTCCTATGCATGAACATTTGCCTTGTGCTATCAGTCTGCTTAAACCTATTTCTCTGGGATTTGAGTAGTTGTTTCCGAGTACTGTATGTTTAGCATTGAGATCTCCTAGCAAATAAACTAGATGATTTGTCTTTAGTAGTCGGTTGAAATCTATGTAATTTATGTAATTTGTTCGTGTAAAAATATAGGTTGTAGCTATTGTAATTTACCCATGAATTGATTCAACTGTAAGGGAGAGCATGTCAGATTTATAATTGTCATCTAATCTATATGGGATGTTTCTTTTAATTGCTATGGGTGCTCCTGCGTTCCTCTCTCCCTTTTATTTGTTTAAAAGGTGTTGTAATAGAAAATCTTGATTGTGCCATCAGGTACCGAATGTTCGTTGATCAGAGTTATATCTGGGCCCAGTTTGTTGTAGATATTAGATAAGGCTATCTTGTTATTATTCCAGCTTAGAACGTTATGCTGTATCACTGTGAGTCTGCCAGTCCCATGTGTCATTTCTCTTGTCAGTGTTTTTTGGGGCCTTGTCTGGAATATGTGGTCGAATCTTTAGGTAGTGTTATAAATTGATCGAGTTGTAGAAAGAATATTTTGGTGCTTACTAGATTAAGTCTGCCTTTCATTATTAAGTTGTGCACTTGTTGAGAATCCGTGTCCTGTACGACTATTTTAAGTCCAAGGTCTTTTTTCCTGATCTCGTCTATATACCATTTTTGCGTTAAGTTATCTGGAATGGAGTTGCGGTCTATTGAACTTCTATATGACATGGTAGGTATAGGTTTGACTGTTTGAGTTGTTGCTTCTCTCTCTTTTGGTTCATCACTGATTCTTCTTTTGTGTCTGTCTGAGTCATAATCACTTGGAGCAGTTGTAGGATTAGGTTCTCGTGCTGAACTTAGGTCTTTCAATTGTTTTTGTTCTTTTGTAAGTGTCGAAACCGTACTATTTGTTTCCCTTTCTTTCTGTGTAGTATCGTGTCTGTGTAGTCTAGGGTCTCTTGGTGGTGAGGGTGGTTGTGAATATTCTGAACTTGTTCTGGAGAGGCTGAGGTGTTCCTGTATCGGGTCATCATCGTCCATGAATTTGGGCTCCATAGTGAATTCTTTTTTGTCTGTGGGATCTTAATTGTTGTAAAAGAATTTCAATATTGCTGCTGAGTCTCTATCCGGAAAATTTGCATCAATGTTGTAGTTATTTTTAAGTAATTTTGAGAGAATGGTTCCAAATCTTTCCTGTTGTGCCAAACTAGCCATATGTACCTCGATAATTAGAGCCATCAGTTTGATTGGTATGTTTCTGGTTTGTGTGATGTTGTGTTTGGGTTTACTTGATTCAATGACTGCCTGTTTTGCTATTCTTACATTTTACATTTGGACTTGGTGTCTGTATGGACAACTGGCTGCCAGTGTACTGTGGGCTCCATGACAGTTGATGCATTTCTTAATTGTACTATTGCATTAGGTGTATATGTGATCTGTTGATGAACATTCTGAGCAAACCTGTGCTGTGGATATACATTCATGGGTCTGATGGGATTCAAATTTATAGCATTTATAACAGATTAGCATATGTGTGTAGGTTTCCTGTTCACATTGCCTTGCAGTGATTTTTGTATTAAACATTTTAAATCCATTTGTGAGTATTTTTGTGCAATGGTTGTATCCGCATTTACAATGTTTATGAGGTGGGTGTACTGTGTGATTTTAATTACTTCCTATACTTTTAGCCATGGTTAGATTTTTTGAATTTCCTCTTTGATTTCCTCTTGGTTTTTGCTTTCTACGTAGTGATCTATCTGTTGTATGCAGACTGATCTGCGTGCTTTGAGATCTGGGAGAATGATAGGTTTCAAATTGAGTTCCTTGAATGCTTCTATTGCTTTGTTTTATGTCAGTGTATCTATGGTGTTAGCTTCGTCTGTTACTGCATAGAAGCCTGTGCGTGTGTCAGTGAGTTGAATCAGTGGTGCATCAAATTGTCCAAATGTTGTTTCAAATATTTTATGCCTTTCAACTGTAATGTTTGGATCGATGAATTTCAATTGCACTCGGTAGATCTTGAGCTAAGGCCTAGGTCTTGAAGTTGCATTTCGTTGAACAGGAGACAGTAGGAGGGGGGGACCGAGAAGTGAGGTGGGAATCCCCACGTCTCAACCCCGTACCTCGATTGGTTGCAGACATTCCCTAGCCCTAGGTATTAGAGGTAACACCGAGAACGACGGGCTGAGCCGCTGCTCCTAGGTGGGCGGAGCGAAACCGAATAGTGAGAGTGTAGTGTGGGAGTTATTGATGTGCGTAGATGAGTGACGACGGGTCAAAACCGTCAGGTGGAAGTAGGTGGGTCAGAACTGCCGAACCTCAGGTCAAAAGCCACCTGAGTTCCCCCTCCCCGAAGGGAAAAAAGTTTGTGAGATAACTGTCACAAGCCAACCATACACATATAATATGAAAAAATAAAAGAAACAGAATAGAAAAATCAAAGTAATGGCTCACTCTATACCCATCCTCTCCAGGTTACCCCGGGGAAACAGGAAAGAAATCGCAGTAGACAAATACTCACCACCACCGTAACGCACTAAACCCAAAAAAAAAATTACTACACTCAGTTCAAGCAGTTGATGAGGCTCTGAATACCGAAGACACATTAGAGTAGAGTCTACTCTAATGTGTCTTCGGTATTCAGAGCCTCATCTACTGCTTAGAGTATAGTAGAGTCTACCCTAATGTGTCTTCGGTCTACTCAGTAGACCATCCACACACAATGTTCACGAAAAAACTGCGTGACGCAGAGCGTTGCAGCCTAGTCATATAGGGCAGTTAGCTGGGCACTGCTGGCTGAGCGTGACCGCTCATTGGTTAATGTCGTGCTTCTGGTCGTAACGGGGCCTAGCCACGTCACTGGATTCACTTCTTCTGTCCTGTTTCCTCATTGTTCGATGAAAATTAGCCTCGTTGCGGTACTCGTTTGTAGTGGATCCATGCGATTCACTACAAGTATAGCCCTATATTGTTTTATATTTTAAAATATTTTTAGTTAAAAAAAGGGTGCAGTGGCATCCTTTCTCTGTTTTCGGTACTTGAAGAGGGTAATGAACATTAAATAAAACTATTAGAAGCCATTTTAACAATAACTAACGCCTACGACAAGCAACAAAAATTTCAAAGCAGTTCTGACCAGGGTTGCCAGGTTTTCGTGAATACAGGGTGTCTCAAAAAAATGTACTCACACTTTAATCGTTGCTAACATGCTGTCTTCTTTGTGTTGCAGGTGTGAGGTTCGAACCTTTGCGAACATGATTAAATGTGATTAAAGAATCATGTTCGCAAAGGTTCGACTCTCGACATTACACCTGCAACACAAAGAAGACAGCATGTTAGCAACGGTTAAAGGGTAAGTACATTTTTTTGAGACACCCTGTAGTAACAACTTCGAATCTCAAAAATAAATAAATTAAAAGAAAACGCAACAATTTTTTCAATGTACTAAATAATACTGCTATTTTCATATTGATATTTTCTAACGCGTTTTTGTAACGTATTTCTAAACTCATATTATGCGTTTGTTGATTATATTACATCTTCATCACATCAGTTGTAGAATTTTTTTTGGAATAGAACTTTCATAATATAATTTTATCTGAATATTTTTCAAGCGTATGCCATGTTTTCACTGTTATTTCTTTTGGAAGAACAGTGAATTTTACCACATACAAAAATCGTGTCCTATCACTAAATTCATTTTCTCTGCATATATTGGTAAAAAATTGAAAATGCTTATTAGCCTTTCAAAAAAATTCCTTTTTCAGTGTTGCTGTCGTACAAATTCTATCTTGTTAATAACTTAATAGTTAGGAGGACTTCCAGTGTGTACAACAAGAATCAGCAAGGAGAAAAGATTGTAATACACGGCAGGTAGTGTATTGCAACTGCGTTTTTAACAATAAAGTTTTGCACAGAAAATGGACTCTCGAAACACGTAAAAAAATGGGGCAATGAGAGTACGTTCAGCATTAGTTTGAACAGTAATTGATTACAAAGACCATCGTCGCTTGTTTCTTTTGAAACCTCATTCTAAAATTTTGCAGGTTCTTTTCCTCTAATGCGCACATCTGTTCTAAAATGAGATCTTTTTCGGTTTTTAGTTGCTTATACTCTGTTTTTAAAATAAAATTGAGACACTTCAAGGGAAGAGGAATGATAGTGCGTGTTATTTTTATATTAACGTTATCAGGATCAATTCGACAAAAATAGGTCGAATATTTACTCCATTAATAGTTTCTAGAAGTTCAAAATATATATTCATAAGTGCTCAAGCTCTTTGTCAGGTTGCAATTTGTCCACAGTTGTCTAAAACTAATGAAGTTCATGCTGTTACTTGACATTGTCACATTACTCTCAAACTGCACAGCGGTGGAGCGCAGCACAACAAAACGTGTTTCGAATACATACTTTTTACATTTTTTTGAGACGGTTTTCGGAAATTCCATTGATTCAAACCTCAATTACTATGTGAACTAACATTGAATATTGAAATAATAACAAATTCTGATGAAGTCGTAACAAAACTCGGATTTGTGAGAAAAAAGTAACGTTATTGGTAGGAACATAATAATTTTGGCAATACTGGTTCCCACCACTCCTCACGAAAACTCATCTTCAACTGTTAGTCGAGCTGTGGAGATGACACAGACACAAGAACCATTGTGTTACAACGACGTTTAAATGCGTTTCAAATGTTGTCCTTGGACGTTCAAACTCGTTTCAAGCGTCGTATTTAGACAAAAAATTATTTCAATGGATTTAAATACGTTTTATTTAAATGCACAAATATTGTATCTATATATAGTATTTGAATGCACATTTTTAAATGTAATTAAAAACGTATTTAAATACAGTGTATTTAAATACTGCCAACACTGACCGTCATTTACCGTCGAACAGAAGTGAGCGAACTCTGTGGCATTGGAGAATTCGAAATGTACCTTCTTTTCAGTAACCAGTGTCGCATGTTTTAGCATTTTTATGTAGTTCCACTTATTAAATAGTTTGTAATTACATGTATAAGGGCTTAAAATTTGTCCCACCTGTTTAATATGGTTCAATAGATTCCGTAATAAATGCTGAGTGCATATATATACTAAGATAAAAGAACCAACGAAGTTGAAACTGAAGATCTGAACTGAAATTGAAGTAGGCTTCTCTTTGCGATTGGCTGTGTATCACTTCCATACAAAATTTATCTATTCAATATAGGGAGAAACTTAATTCTTTGTATAGTGTAAGCGTAGGCGTAATACGCATTCTTCACATTACACGTCAACTCGTGTTTTATTTTTGTAAGTATTTATGAAACTTTAGTGGAATAACGATTTTCCCATAATGAAAGTTAGTTATTTAGTTTAATTTTCAATCATAGTGTTTTTAACACTCTTGTAATATTAAAGTATTGATAAGTAGTAAACATTCCATTTATTCATTGTCAATCACACATAACATAGAACGCCACAAAAGGACATTGACCCATGACGAAATTCGTGCAATGAAAACATAATATAAAGAAGAAATGCTTTAAGAATCAGACGACGCCTTAGAAAACGAAGATGAAAGTTAAAAGTTTATTACGAACACAAATGAAACATTGCCATCTCGTCTAGCTCAGAAAGTAAATCTGATTCTGAAATAGCTCTTGTTGCAAAGAAAAATGAATACAAGCCAACCGAGGATTCCACGAATATAAAATGAGCGAATATGAAAAACCCTCGACAAATGGAAACTTTAGCTGTTATTGGAATCCTGCTCAAAACATTATAGATCTTGAAAATCCAACGCCGTACTATATGTGTTTACAGTATATTTCCGATTATATAAAGAGTCAAAAATTGACCCTAATCGTCAAGTCTTCATATCGAAAGAAGATTGGCTCTGACTTTTTTATGTCTTAATCTTCTGGAGTACTGCCTTTCATCCATCTTGAAATACAATGCATCACAGGAATTTCAAGTTTGTGAAGTAACGAGATCTTTGAATTTCTTGTCAGTAACATATAAAACATCTCCAGCCAGTTTTCGACTCCAATGGGGACCATTTAGAGGACCAAGTAGACACATTTAGTTAGGGGCACATATTTTTCTTTACAAAGGATTTATAGCTATTTTTTGTTACACATGTATTGCTGGAGCAAAAATTCATATGGCAGTACATTTTGAATTTATTGAAAAACATGATTTCTCATTATGCTTTTGCTACTCATCAGGGAACTGCATCACCTGCCAGCACAGAGAAGTTGAGTCTGCAGCGCCAGGTGTGCAGGTCCCACTCCTACAACTTCAGTTGGCATTAATAGCTCACCTGATACTTCCTGCTTAAGAGTAGGAGGAATGGGGCGCCCGTTTACTGCTGCCAACCTAGATAGCAGGGTGAAGGCTTCGTCCACTCTTCCCTTTGTCAACAACCATCTTGGTGACTCGGGAATGAAACTGAGAAAAGTACATGTCTTACTGATAGTTGAACTTTTAGAATGAATATTATAACATTGTGTTATAAGAAGCATTCAACAGTGTGTCTAGAAATGGACGCTTCGTATTCTGTGTTTTTTTTTAGTTTTATATCCTCAGGTTAATACTTACTATATCAAAATAAAAAATCGAAAAATTAAGCTAAGCTGAAATTATTCAAAATTTTAGATAATTTTTTAATTTCTTCAGTCACTTTCTTGATCGCTTGTTCGAATAGTTTTTTAGTAAAATAATAATCATCACAGATTCTATACTGAAATACTTCAAAAGGTTTGTGTATTTAGCGTACGTATTGAAAATATATTGTCTCTCTAGATCAGAGAGATATCAGCTCCAACACAAGAGTTCACTAAAGAGGTTCTGAGCTTTTACTCTGCCTATGTTTTAATGTTGAATTAGGACAATTTCGGCAGTTAGTTACTACAGGCAGTACAGGCAGTAGTTAATAAAAGTTAGTTACTAAAATTACGTCAGTAAAGGAAGAGCATCATGGCAAACTATAAGACTTACCCCTCAAACAGGATCTAAAGTATTCGCAATGACTTGATTGCGAGAGATAAATATCGCAATATCTTCTTAGAAGAGGTCCTTGAATGACTAGCATGTTGCTGCCGTACATTACCATATTCTAAATTGGTGATACGTTTATACACATCGTCACAAAAATCGAATCTGAATCTGCCTAGTTCATCACAAGTGCCAAATATCAATGTAACTGAATTATTATGGGGTGCGTTTGAGCAGATACTGAGACTCACATTTTTACACAAATTATTGCTGAAATAATTGACCAATACTTCAACAAAATTTTGAAACAACATTCCACATCAAACTCTTCTGGACCCTCACCAATTACTTGAGCTTAAAATTAACTCTCTTTGAAACCGAATGGTTACCCACCATTTAATTCATATATGAATATTGTGTACACTTTATTTGTTTTTTTATTAAAATCCTGAACGTGTGTCTGGTTACAGCTATATTTCCTGTCTTAAGCTTTTGTTACCCAGCGTTTTTGCTTGCAAATTGATGGCTCTAAACTAAGAATTTAGAGATCTCTTCCTCCTATCTACTTGAGTCTTCACACAAAATGGTTGGCTATTGTCAAAAGTTATGATTGTTAGAGAACTTGAGACACATGACAAATAAAATAAGACAACAAGATAATAAAATCTGAATTTAATAGTCATCATTAGCCTAGGCTTCACACGGGTGTAAAATATATTATCCAGTTTTAGCCAATCACTAAGGGCTTATCCTTCATCAAGACAGTACCTGTTCTTATACAGTAAAAGTAACTCAATGCAGGTTCACGCTCATGGCTGAGAAATACTACCAGACAATACATAATCCCAATAGTTTTATAGTTTATTGACAGTATAGTTTACACTGCTAATAAGCGATTATTGTAATTTAATAATAATGTAGTTTATATAGTTTAGCAGCAGTATAGTTCACTTCCTCAGACAAAAAATCCTGCATTCTGAAGACTAAGTCGAAAATGAGGTAAAACACTTCTTTGGATTACAACAAAAAATAATAACTTGCAGAAAAAATTTGCAGCTAGATGGATATAGATTGTTGCCAACGGTGCATATTGGTAGAAGGTTTAAACTGTAATTAATTACGCTTTCAAATTAGGTGATGCATGGTAATAAATAGAAAAACGGGCTGAATTTACGCTAGGAGCTGATAAACGTTCATAAGAAGAATTAACGAAACTTGATGGTGTTCTTTTCAACTTTCTCATCATAAGCCATGTGATTAAGCAATCATTTTACGCAACAAATTTATATCCTACAAATCATTTATGAACTGCAGATGAAAAACCTTTTTTATCTTTACTAAATAATGTTCAGTATTTAAGTATTTTATGTGATATTATGCGTCAAATATGTTGTTCCGCATTCATACAATATAATTTAATACACAAACCTTGTAAAAATAGGCCAAATTTCAGCCAATCGGTTGATTGCTTTAAGTCTATCAATTTAAAATCCTCTTGAAAATCATCCAGAAGCAAAGATTTGAAGTAAAAATGAATATCGGAGACCCTTCTTTCGCTAAAGAAGTTTAACGAAACTATCTCCGAAAAAGTTTAAAAATAATCGTTCTTTCAGGTGCACTCACTAAGCTGCAGGTATGTAAAGTAGGAAAGGCAGGTTGATGATGATGCTGAGCAGCTGGTCGGTGCGGGAGAGCCACGCGATCAGTGCCAGTGTGCACGTGCCCGCCGACCAGAACATGTAGCTGATGGCCGTCACTCGCGACCGCCATTTGCTACTCACCAGCTCGTACACTGTGGGTGTCATGTTATTTAGTTTCTGAAATATAGAGTGTTTATAGTTGAACTTTAAATGCTTAAACTCTAAACTAGTTTGAAGGATCAGCAACTTACACTGATCTGTGGCTAAGCGTCTTCATAGTTCCACATACACCAGAAAATCCAGATAGAATTCGAACAATGCAGTATATTTTACTGGTAAGCTGACAAAGTTTAACCTCTGTTGATCATTATATTTGTCACAAAATTATGACTCGACTCAATTTTTGAACGAACTTACGTCATAAAATTATAGAAAATCACGATTTTACTGTCAATTTCGGGACCTAATATATATATCGTCCGTTAAAACATGACGGCATAAGCTATTTTATTAGCTAACTTTAATTAAACAGAAAATGTTTTCGTATGTATTCGTAGAAACTGCCTTTACTTTAAAGAGTTTCTAGAATTCAAATGCGATTGATTGTGTGGTGAAGTAGGTCCTAAGCATATTGATAAATCAAAAAGTAAATTCGTTAAAACCGGTATACTTCAATATTAAGATAACACATTAAAGGATCCGGTATAACAATGCCAATTATTAAGTAAATATTAACTGAATCGAAAATGAATTTACACATATTATTATAAAATTAAGCTCAGTATTCTAGCGAATGATACTTAAGTTCATACAGTTTTACGTTTTCTGTGATATTATCAATATTCATTCAAAAACGTTCTTCAGTTTAGCTTTCGGTTATGTTCAGGTAAAATGAGAATTAAGTCAAAAACAAGGACTACTATAACCAGGACGTGCACTGCAATGTAGCTGACTACGGTAGCAGAGGCCAGTTCACCGCGTTCAGTTAACCTCCATCTGTCATAGTGCGAACATTGTCGTAGTCTGTCGCTCAGTTTGAATCGGACATTGTTGTTTGTTTCGAGGCACATTGCTGCATTTCTAAGTGGATACTGTTTGTTTACAAAGTTTATTGCTAATTATATGCTAAAAATGCCGAGCAAGTGTGGGGTTGTGTGAACAAGTGAAATCCCTCCCAGTATCTTCAAGATGCCTGCTTCATGTCTGCCATCTCTATAAGCTGCATCTCGCCCGGCGAAAGTAGAATACCAACAAATGAGGTGTTTTCTTCAGAAGGATGAGATTACTTCATTTGATGCTTTCAAACCTGAATGTAACCTGCAGAAGCAGTAAAAGAACTTGATTATTTCAAGATCGAAAGAAAAGCTTGTGTGTTTGTTCATGACCGATAACTTCAGTGAGTGTAGCCTGTCTGTGATTGTCGAAAACAAGCCCACTTTGTGTTCCCCACTAACGCTCAGTGCGTTCAAGAACGGCATTAGTGTACCACTGTTTAAGATACTTCATCCCAACAATGGTTTGAGATCGTATACGCAGTCCGACGAAACTGTGCGCTTGGCAATGAACTAAGTATGACATCCCGTTTGACAAAACAATCCAAAATGTCGTCACCATTCAAGCTCACATGTCAGCCTATGTCGACACCGAGAAGGAGAAGAAGTTGGTATTTTTGACGTCTGTTGGAACTTTTATCACAGAAGCAGTTTTCCATGAATGATTATTGTTTTGCTCTTCAATCATACCCGAAGTGTAATTATGAACAGCTCAGAGACTTTTTGGTGCTGCCATGCAAATGCAAGCTGCAGTATATCACTTCATCTATTGACAAGGACCAGGTGCTGAGGGAAGTATTTGACAAAGTCCAGACACTGCAACAGAAGAATGTGTTTCTCTTGGTAGATGAAGTACAGATTCGCCCAACTGTTTCAATTTCTGGTCGGTTGCTGAGTGGCATGGCCGAGAACAACCGAAACTGCAAGGCCACTTCTATTCTAATCACTATGTACATAATTGCAGTACCACAGCCAAGCATCCTCTTGACAACGAGCGTGTCTGGTTTCTCCTTTTTGACACAGTACATCTGCTAAACAACTGCATCCGCAACAACTAGATCAGTGAGAAGGGCCAGAAGATCAGTCTTGACAATGAAACACGACATCATTTTCAGACGTCAAGGAACTGTACGAGTCAAAGAAAGGCAGTATTCTGACGACTACTACACTCACTCAATTTGCTGTTAACCCCTCAGAGAAAGACTAGCAGAAGAATGCAGTCATTCAGACCTCTGTCAAGAAGGCCCGGTTGGCTGACTAATCGTTGCAGTTTGGTAGGTTTTTGCTTCTATGTCTGTTTGTTTATATGCGTGAATGTTTGTATGTTTGGTTGTTTGCATTGGAAAAGGTTTAACTATAATCAACTTGTAAAGTCTAAAACTGCAGCAACTCAGCTTTCTATAAAGTGGCCACTAAGCTCATACAATAATACATATTAAGTCCGGTTAAAATTGGTATTTCAAAGCATTACAGTGCTTTAAACCATTTAAAATTCACTGTAAAACCTTATTATCCCTTATATTGCTTGAAAGAAGTAATTTTTGATCAATTTATCCGACAGAAAATGTTATGTTACTAAGAATGCAATGGCCTCCGCTACCGTAGTCAGCTACATGGCGATGCATGTCTTGGTTATAGTAGTCCTTAGTCAAAAATTAAATCAATTTTGCATCAAATGACATGATAAATACAATAATTACTTTCAGTGACCCAATTTAAAACATGTCTTTCCGATGTAAACAATTAATATTCTCAGTATTTTACGTACACGTGGGATTAGTAGCCAATATAAATGCATGTATTTTTTACGGATTAAGCGCTCTTAGCTCGAAAAGAGCTGCTCATTTCCCACGCTACTTCCTCCTTCTATAGTTTTTACTAGCCAGTCAAACTTGGGAGCCTGTCAGGTACACAGCTACCCACACTGCGTGGAAATCTTCAACTAAAACCAACTTGAGCACAACCCATTTTTTTCTAAATTCCTCTTCTTGCGTTGAGCTCATTGTCTCAGCAGTTTTGAAAGAAACAAAAATATATTAGAGCATATCCCTTTCACTTCACTTTTATGCACTAGTGGTCGTTAAATAGATTTTGTTGTTGAAAAATATGTTGTTCCTGTCGTATTTCGATAATCCTAATTTTGTGTGCTATGGAATGTGTAAAAGCCGATATTGTGAAAATGAACTTTTCCATTCATGTGAAGTAAAGTTAGAATTCAACATGTATTAATATGTATTTGTATTATACAAAAAGGCAAAAATTTTTACATTTCCATCGCTTGTGAAAAAAATGCCCCTGTAGTGAATCACAGGCTTGTAACATGTAGAAAAAACTAAAGCATTAAAAACGCTACAAGATTCCAGCACAGCAAGAGAAATCAAGCTAAATAACTGAGAAATGAACTTCGAATTAGTTTTAGCACATGTATCAAGCGTTTAGATTCAGGATTGGTGGAAAACGCGCGCACTCAATAATAAGTAAACAACCAGTGACTACAAAATCGGTGCATCAAGCAGACCCAAGAATTTTACTTACTGCCGCCCTTGCGTCACGTGTGATTGCAAGCTTCTTATTTTGTTTTAGCAGTAGTCAAAGTTACTCTGTTTTGTGCTAAATATATTTTCTAAACTACTTTACCGAGCAAATCACGATTTTAAAAAGTCGAGAAGATTTTGTGGTCGGTGCCACAAACCTTGTATTATAGCATCTCATTCAGGGCCATGATTGAGCCTTTTCCTTTGACTATCCTTTTACTTTGTAAATATACTGTAAATTCTTTGCTGATTTATTGTTTTTTACTGGTAATATATTTATGTGTTTTAATAGATTCATCTGCATGTTTACACTGTTATGCCACCACATTAACGAGAAGAGAGAGGCCGCCTCTAGACACAGGCTTTTCGAGTCGGCAGCTAAATGCCCCTTACTACCCAATCTTCACGTCCCTCTTCAAAACCACGCGTCTCCACGCCCGTGCATGTCCTACCCTTGCTACGTTCCCCTACTCTACCCACTACACGCCGGTCATACTTTTAGTACCACCCACACACATCACCACACATTCTACAGAGTAGGCAACAATTTATTTTTACTTTTTTCAAACATTTATAACTACTTAAACAATGGTTGTAAATATTTCAGCATGATCTCGTTTTCACAGTCATTTATTGTTCTTTTATCAGATAAAACTATTTTGTATTGATAGACATAGTTTACAACCAGGTAATCGAAAAGTGGGGATGAATTTTTCGCCCTTTCGAGGGTAATTCTGAAAGCGCAATCTGTGATTTTACTTACGTAAAAAACAGCGAATATAAAAGGAAAAATAACAGCAATAGACTTTTTAAAGAAAAGTATTTCCTTTTTACTCAAGCATAACTACATAATATTTCCATTAAACTAATGACCACCGTTGTTTTCGAGGTACTTTTGATATCACATTGATTTTCTAATAATTTCTGGATTGTTTTTTGTTGTTTCATTGTTGATTGTTCATTGACATTGTGAATGATGCAATCACGTAAATCTCACAGGTCTGTTAGAGGTGCTTTATAAACTTTATCTCTGAGATGATCCTAAAAAAAACGCACGGAGTCAGATTAGGCCTGCGCAGTGGCCATTCTACCAGATGTCCAACTCCAATGAAACAATCTTCAAAAACTTTTGTTAATTTGCTGTTTACGTGAATATTTCTGTGGCATGGGGCTTCGTCATGTATCCACCGAACTCGAATCTAATCTATGCCAGTAACCAGCCTCCAGCTGTGGAATAACTTCTTCATTGAGCATGTCTAGGTATTTGTTGCCATTCAAATTCCCTTCATAAACAATTGGTCCGATAACGAGGCCAGACTCAGAGAACCCAATCCTAAACGAAATTTTTTCTCGAGAGATTGTTTTTAAGAAAAAATTCCTTGGTGGCTGTTAGTAAAGAAAGTATTGATTTATTATTTGGCGATTAACAATATTTATGTGGAAAGGTGCCTTTTCTGATACAAAGAGGATTTCAACAAATCTTTCACGTCTCTCCACAAACCATTCGCAAAACTTTATTTTTCTTTCGAGATCATTTTCTAACATTTCGTGCAGAATTATTAGTTTGTCGGAAAAATAAACTAAATCTCTTTTAACAATTCTACGAACTGTTGATCAAGTTAAATTTGTTCCATGTCGTCGACTTGAAAAGTCTTCATTCTCCTCAATTTGGCTGCGCATCATTTCGATGTTTTCTGGTGTTCTTCTTGTGAAACATCTTCCAGAATTCCCTTTGTTTTTATTAAGTATTGTTCCATGTGTAGAAAATTTTACAACACTCCTTCTTTGAAAATGATTTTGAAATAGTTGAACGACTTCTGTGATATTTTTTATACCATTGAAAGTTATCACCAATAATAATAGCACATTTTTGTCGATTGCGTTTTGAAGGGTCGATGGTGCAAAATTTAATTTAGTTTAGTTAGTTAGTCGAAGATGAAATCACATAACTTATCCTGGCCGAACACAGAAAAACTTTGCGCAGCAACAGAGGTGGTAGTGCTCTTATCGACATCAAAGAAAAGCTGCAACCAAAAATCAGAGCTAGTCGAGTAACAGAAAAAAACAGAAATACTACATCTTACCATCCAAACGCATACAAGACAAGCTATCAAAATTGTACTCGTGTACAAGAACCCAATCTGTACAGCAATTGGTGATGAAGAATTCTATGATTACCTTGATAATATCCTCAGTGCTCCTCACAAACACTAACCATGGGAGACCCCAATCTTCCCTACATAAACTGAATTACTCCTCACAGTCGAGCACCCGATTTTAAGCTCATTGATCTGATAAATACAAATTCCTTACAGCATCATGCCAACGAACTGACTAAACGAAACTGTATTCTTGACCTCGCCACGATGACGCCTGACCTCAGAATAATCAGATTGAAAGTTTCGAACAAGATCAGTAATCACTATATGACAGACTTTGCACTTGAGGTACACGAGCCTGACACAAGGATTCAACAAAAACACGTCCTCGACTACGAACGAACAAACTTCGAACTAATGAAAGAGGAGCTTGGCAGCATTGAATATGAAAAGCTGATGAAGAATGTAAACGCCTGAGGAATGATACATGATAGTGAAAGAAAAAATTGCAACCTCCACAGAGCACCATATCCCAACAAAGCAGATAAGGGCAACCCTGCTTGAATTTTATAAAAAATTAAACGTCTCATAAATGCCACACAACAGTCATACAGAAGACTTAAACGATACCAAACAGAACCCTATCGTCAAAAACACACAGTATCTGCACCTGAAGGGCTGTTTAGCGAACGATAAAATTTGCAAAGCGAAATAAAGAAGCTGCAGTTACAGCACAAGCCAAAACTAATCTGAAGAGCTTCTGCAAATGTGTAAACGACCAGCGACTTAAAAGACACACTACTCAACCACTGATCGATCCCAAGGGCTCAACTCAAACGGACAACAGAAGTAAAGCAGAATTTTTAATCCATACCTCACTTCTGTGTTCACTCGGGAAGACTTTGTAGTGAATCGCATGATTCCACTACAAACAAGTACTGCAACAAGGCTGGCTTTCATTGACAAATGAGCAAACAGGACAGAAGAAGAGTGAATCCAGCGACGAGGCTAGGTCCCTTACGACTAGAAGCACGACATTAACCAATGAGCGGTCACGCTCAAGCAGCTGTGCCCAGCCAGCTGCCCTATATAACGAGGCTGCAACTCTCTGCGACATGGACTCTCTACCTAACACTTCCAGTCAACATCTCCACCAAGAACTCATCACCTGAAGAAATCAACTTGCAGCGAACAGAAGAGCCAACGAAAAAGAAACCACCCATCCTGTATTCGGACAGGATGGACTCCAATGACCTACGTATTAACGAGAACTACGCGCTCTATCTATACACGTCCCGGCAAGTTATCAGTACGCCAGTACACGACGTCAAGACGTTTGCAACGAAGTAAAAGAAGAAATAATAATTGACAGAATATTTAAATGCCTAAGTACAAAGTACCAAACTCATCTTGCCTTTAATTGCCTTTTCTCCAATCGGGTTCCTCAACGGTCTTTTACTCTTTCAGGTGCTCACTCGAGTAAGACTCAACATACACATATTCAATGTTCGCTCGGAGATAAGAGATGTCTGAGGGTTAGGACCAATGAGTGATATTAGAGAGATCACTACAATATAAACGAAATCCCGTAATCTCATGCTTTAAATACTCAGGAAATCCTGATAGAAGGCATATTTACGGTAGAAGAGATAGAAAAACTCTTAATCATTTAAAACACATATAAGTCAACTGGACTTGGCGGCCTTGTTCCCCGGATACTCAAAGAAACATCCGAAGTAATTAGTGAACCCTTAGCAATGATCTTCATTCGATTGTTTGAAATTGAGGAAGTTCTGGAGGATAGGAAGCAGGCAAATGTCACTCCTATTTTCAAAAAAATGAACAAAGAAACACCTAATAACTACCGTCCAATCAGTCTAATATCTGTCATCAGTAAAATGATAGAAAGACTACTCAAACTCCGTATGACAAAGCACCTTCATGATCAAAATCTTATTACTGACACCAAACATGGATTCAGCGAAAAACCAATCTGCCTCACAAACTTCTTTGACTTCTTTGGAGAATTCAACCGCATATACGACCGTACAAAAGTGGTAGACATTGTATATCTTATCCTTCAAAAAACTTTCGACAAGGTTTACCAAGAAAGACTCATGCCCAAAGAGGAAGCGCATGGAATACAAGGCAACTACTCCAGCTGGATACAAAACTGGCTCACTGGTCGCAGTCAAGGAGTGATGATTCACAATCAAGCCAGTGATCCGACCCACGTAACATCAGGAGCCTCCTAAGGAAGCGTTTTAAGCCCGCTCCTCTTTATCATCTACATCAACGACTTTGATGTCGGAACCATCAGTAAAATTAACTAATTCACTGATAACACGAAACTCTGTCACAACGCGTTTTTCTAAAGGGACAGAGTATCTCCCCATTCAGACCTCAACCGTCTTCTACAATGGACCAAAACTTGTCAAATCAGCTTCAACGTTGATAAATGTTCAGTAATGCACTTTGGTGCAAATAACCAGCATTTCTAACTCACAATGGATGATATACCCATTGAAACAGTGCTGCAACAAAAAGGTTTAGGTGTCATTGTCAATAAATGTCTCAAAAATGACAAACAAGTGGAAAAAACATCAGAATTGCAAGTTGGATTCGTGGTTTCATTGTACGAAACTTTGAATAAAAGTTAAGGAACATAATAATACCGTTCTATAAAGTGCTAGTCCGGCTACATTTGGAATATCCAGTGTAACTCATGTCTCCTACCCTGCGAAGAGATATTAATGAAATGCAACAAAATCAGCTTGAACATATCTCCCTAGAACAAAGAATACTTCGAGGAGCACTCATCGACACCTATCAGTATCTCAACGGCCTTGACAATGTTCCCCTGGAAGGGATTTTCGAAAGAGACGGCAACGTTCGAACTAGAAATAACGGCTAAAAACTAATACTGAGAAAGATTATGACATCCTTAGCTGTGAACTTCTTTCCCGTTAAAATTGTCCCAACTTGGAATCAGCTACCTGAAAACATCGTTTATGTTGGTATTGTGAATACATTAAAAAATCGTTGAATTATGAACCCCCAGTGCCATAACGTAGTAACTCTATGTCCCTAACTCCTGGGGCCAGTATATGATTGTAATAAATGAACGTGACTGAAATACCTGTGGATGAGTGAAGTGCGTGTACGTGACTGAATGGACTTACGGGATTAAGATATACGTGCAGGATTGATGCCTTTGCTCTAGACGGCATGGGATTTGGGTATCAACCCAAGAATGGGCCAAACTGCTCGTTTCTATTGTTTTATTCTATTCTATTCCATACAGTTATGAGGAAATGTGGAATAGCATTATCTACAAAATCAAGGAGCTATTGGAATATTTATATCGTACTCATACTGTATACAGGATGTTTCATCATTACGGCAACCAGTCTTGCATATTAAAGAAAGCATTTAAAATCAATGTTTGGTTATTCAAATCTTAAATTATTTTGAAAGTAGGAAGATATTCTTTCTATTTCAAGTATCTAAATTTCAAATTTATACGTTATATAATGGCTGTGGATCGACATGTCGTTGTCAAGCTCCATAAAGAAGGAGAGAGTAACTTGTCAGTTGCAAAAAAGTTGAAAACGAACCATCCAACTGCTAGAAAAATTGTTAAAAAGTTTATTGAGACTAATACAACCTCTGATAAATCAGGACGAGGCCAGAAACGAAGTGTTCGGACCAAAAAACTTATCAAAAACACGCAGGAGAAGTTGCGTCGAAACCCAGATCGGTCCCATCGAGAACTGGCATGCAGAAGCCGGGGTTAGCAAAACTTCAATTTATCAAGTGTTGAAGGAGGATCTGGGAAAGAAACCGTACGAAACGAAATGATGAAACGTCATGAGTTTACTAAGGATCTTGAGCGAAGGAGGGCTAAAAGAAGTCGTCACATCCTTCATGAGATAATGAAGGCACTTAATGTTCACAGATGAGAAAAAATTTCATTCAGCACGTTGTGAACTATCAGAACGATCGAGTTTGGAGTTCCTCAAATTCATTTGGGCAACTTTGGCAGCCACAAGAAGATTTCCGCTTGTTTGTGTGCCTTGTGGGGTCAAACTGAACACAGAACGGTACATTTCTTTTATTTTTGAATCAAAGTTGCTACCATGGGTTACAGAACATTTTTAGGGTTTACCATGGAGTTTCCAACAAGATTCAGCACCATCACATGTCTCTAACGTAACCCAAACCTGAATTCAGAGGAAGATTCCATCCTCTGATTCCAAGCAAAGATTTATGGCCAGCAAGAAGCCCCGATCTGAATCTCTTGGACTTTTCTATCTGGTCCATTTTGCAGACAAGGGTCTTAGCTACCTACCCCTCACACTTCTCTCGAATCCCTTGAAGAAAAATTGCAAAGGGAATGGCAAGCAATTCCACAAGAACAGATACGTGCCGCTTACGATGCATTTGTAAATAGACTTAAAGCTGTAGTTCGTAATAAGGGTGATTACATCGAATAAATGCAACACTGTATCATTTGATTATTATTCACCTTTGAGTTTCAACCCTTAAAATCAAAATCGCACATTTGAATTTTCATAACCATAATGAAAATTCCATAATGTTCGTAGGGATTTAAGAAAGTGAGTTTCACGTCTCATGTGCAAGTATTATATTTTTCAGTTGAAAATAGACAACCTATTTTTAGGAAAGTGAGATTTTCAGTTACTTTTGCGAGTTGATTTATCAACAATTTATTAGCGAGAACGAAAAATAGTAAATGCACTAAACCTATCTTCGTGTTTTTATTTATTCTAACATATTGAGAAGGGAATTTTTGAGATGATTTTGAGTATCGAATTTTATTGAATACTCAAATTTATTTTTTTCGTCGTTCTTGAGGGTTTTGAAATAAGCTACAAAAGTCTATCTTGATGACAAAATACTTCAATTGCAAGAAATTGTTTTTTCCTTCAGTTGTGCGTGTGGGAACGTAGAGTCTGGTAGTAACAAGGTTTTCTACTTTCTAGAAAATATTTTGAAAGGCAATTTTTTTCCTTCTCCGACTCTGACACGATATTAAGCTACTCTTTTTCTATAAATAATTCTTGTTTGTCTTTTTTCTAATACGCCAAAGGTCCGATCGTTGAGCATACAACTCTACCCAGTTTCCATATATGTGTGCGTTCCAGATAAAAGTATTTTCACGTTTCAGATGTGCCTGAAATAGCAAATTACTGCTTTATTGTTTTGTGCAAGCTTCAATCAATGATTCATTTTTGCTTACAGAAGAATGATCAATCGAAATTAAAAAAAATTATATCTATACTTTATATCTATATCCACATTCACGCGCAGCCTTGATGGCAGTGAACACATATTCTTACATAATAGATCCAAAACTGTTTCATGTAAGCTGATGATGTGCTCACGCGGTGAAGCGGTTGTGTTTTCGATAAACCAAAGCAGAGTGAAAGAAAAGACAAATTTCTTATACTGCGTTTAGTCGACTTACGCAATCGATTTCTAACCTCTTTAACGCTATTTTGGTGTTCCATAAGATGAATTTTAATGTAGACTTTTCCATGATGTCGACAGATCTTGTTTTATTGAATCAGAGTCCCAAATCGTGCATGCATCAGTTTTCTAAACATAAATTTTAATTTTTTATTTACAAAATTCGTGTTGAAAAATTGGCTGACTTACTGTCTTTAATTCAATTTTTGTCTCATGCTTACACAATATGTCGTAAAGAAATATGTCTTGTCAGATTTTCATCGAAGTAAAATTTGTTACTTCATGTGCGACGGCTAGTAAATTTTGGCAGATTTAAACAAAACTCATCAATCAACTCTAATTTATTTTCTAGGGTTTTATTATTTACTTCTTTGAACAAGGAAGTACATTTGCAGCTTGCATTTCTTGTGTATTTAAGCAATAATAAACTCTCATTACAGGAAGTGCCAAAGTTTGAGCGTAAACATTTAGGGAAACTTATCTTTTGACTTAAAAGAACGATCTCGATGTACGAAGATGGATTATATGTAAACTAAACGATTCCTGTCAAAATTGAGAAGAGCAAAGAGCAATGCTTCTGTCTGGTGACGATCCACCAACCATTTTTCTACAATGAAAAAGGTAATAAGTAATTAAGTAAAATAAGTGGTAGGTTCTCCTTCGGAACGAGGCATTTGCATTAAGATACAAGAAGGTATTAGCGATGGTTATGAGAAGAAACGCGTACGCTGCTCCAGTGCTCCAAATTTGACTGAACGAAATATTATGCAATTTACGCGCATATATATTTGTCATCCTTGATGTTTTTTCAATGTTTGCAAAAAATATTTAGAATATAGAACTGAAATGAATAATTTTGCTGCACATGATGTCCGGTTAGCATGTAGGTGTGGTCTGTAGGTGTGGATACAGCTATTCATTCAAACGCTTCGTCTCATATTTTTGAGCTCACTGAGCTCAAATTTCTGAAGAAGTGAAACTTTTACTCACCAAAAAAAAGTCACAAACGTTTGAATAAAAAATTTCAAAAGTTTACATACTTTGTGATACTTCATATGGTTCAGTTGCCTATACTCGGTGGTGAGTCATTTCCCTGGGCTAACTTACAAATAAAGAAAGTGTTATTTGAATTGTGTTTAAGTATTCGTCATCTTAGTATTAAAAATCGAGTCCAAATGCAGCAGTTAAGGTGTGAACGGTGGAAACTGCAAGGTCAGTTCATCATGATATGCTTTCGTAAAACATGCACTTCAAACCTTGTTAACACGTTTGTTGCGATTGCCTAGCCGGTGCAAATCTTTACTTTGTACACATAATCACTAAAAGTCTTGGAAAAAATTACAGAACCTAACCTAAGTGACCCACCGGTGGGTCGCATCGCAACAAACGTGTTAAGTATCATTATTAGCCCCCGTGACCTTGATCTAATTTAGCATGTATAGTTTTCTAGAAATAAATTTTGGATATTAAATATTTCTTAACCAAAATTTATCACTTATAATTTTTTCAGTCATATTTACTGTACAACATAATTCCAGCAACCAAAATGACTTCCAAGTCAAATTAACAACATAAATCAAGAAAAATTAGTCTATTTAGTACTTGCGTCATTTGCGTGTTCGAAGATGACGTAGGACTTACTGATACTGCTTCCTTCCAAAGTTACTGAAAAGTGATTTTCTTTCTAAAATGATTTTGGACTGCAATAGTTTGTCAATAACTGTGATTTTTGATTGAAATCTCGAGAATTGAAGTGGTTATCAAGATCAAGATCAGATCATAACTTTAATCATAAAAATCACTACTTTTCGTTAATCATCGTGATCTGTTTAATCTTTGTTTATAACTGTGTAATGCTTAATTGAGAAATTTTTATGCAAAATAATTACCACTGAACTAACATGTGTTCACCACTATGCACATATCTCGGCTTAGAAGGCTCTCTTAGAAGGAAGAAAGAAGGCTCTCAATGCTATTGACTATCAGACCACAGGATGGACAGAAAATATCGTAGGCATTGAGATTCGAGCTAAAAGATGAGTGACAATGGTATTAGTTTTGAAATAAATTTATACGTTACCAAGTATTAGGGAAATTTCAAGCATAGGGGGGAACGAAGTGTTGGCTAGAAACTGGCTGAACATGACGAGCCATAGTGGTTGAACAAACACCCTCACGATGCCCATGACGCCGTGGATGGTTGCACTTAGTACAAACACGGCACGACGTCCAATTCTGCACATGTAGTTATAATGTCAGTTACAAACTAGAAAACTAGTTTTACCTTTTAAACGTCCTTAAGTAAAAACAACATCCATCAATACCCTTGGAATAGATTCAAAACAACAATATTTCCCTTCTTATCTAGAGCTCTATGCCACATAGAGCGTAAATCTACGCAATGCTTGTGACGTACTACTTCAAAACGAAACAATCGATGAAATAAATATGAATGTTTGAGAATAGATATATTACACAAAAACACAGAGTAACCAAAAGCATTATATTATTCTATAATAAGTATAGTTTCTTAGTATGATCATTGAAATTTCATAGATTCACTTCGACAGATCAAATTCACTTCATATGACGTGCTCTTCTTAAATACTATAACATGAGATACATCACAAAAAAAAATATTTGGTTGATTAAAATAACAATGTATTTTATGGCTTCATCTAAATTTGAGGTATGAAATTTTATATCAATCAGGTTATTTCTGTTATTGTTAAAACGTACCCACAAACACGCACACAGATACCCACCACTCATACATAGACACACACAGACACACACGCACACGTACACGTACGCACGCACACACACACACAGATGCACATACCTACCCAAATTACGTATAATGAAGTTACCGATATTCTCAGAGTTTTTGATTAAGAAACTAAAAACGTGTTGATCGTAGCTTGAAGTGAGTACATTCAGCGTGAAAATAGCTAAAGAGAGCGAGAACCTACTTGTCTGAGAGAGGGTTGAGCATGAGCGTGCCGACAACGTTGCCTGCGATACCGATGGACTGCCACATGGCAACGTTGCCGCTGTCAACACACACCCAATCCAGGCGCGTGGCCAGCGTCTTCTCGAAGTCCTCCTGCGAGTATTCGTAACCAGCTTGACACGCTGGAAAATTAATGTAAAAATCAATGTGATCAGTGAAATCAACATTTGCATTTCTTTTACGTCAGTATTTCACTGTTGAAATCATAACACAAGGAAATACAAAAAGAAAAATATAAAATAGTCTTTCTTAGAATGAAATGTAAATATATAGGTGACAATAATTTATGGTAAAAACCACAGCGCACTGAAAGAAAACTGAGCTCGAAATTTAAATCGTAGATGTGCTACGTTCACTCAATCTCACCACGTACTAGGATGCACGTCTTGTTCAGTAATAGTATGGTATTTAAAATTCCTAATTATTCGCACCATTTAATATAGTTCTTCTCCATTCAAATTATCACGTTCACAACCGACTAAAATTTGAAATTTATGTTAATGACACAGTTTTTTTAGACACAGTTCAAAATTTCAACCATGATTAAATAAATTTTATTCTCTCAGTGGCATTGGTTCTTGAAGTGTTGCTGTATGTGGCACTGGTTCTTGAAGTGTTGCTGTATGTATGTAGGCTCTAGATACGTATTTCTAGGTAGTTTTTAAGAGTTCATCTAATTCTGCAATAATTTGTGTCTGTTTGCGCTGGTTCAACAAAATACCCACATCACATGACTTTCAAAATGCACCAGAGTGGTTTGCTTAGTAATTTTCTGCAGTGTTCGCCCTGTTCGTATTATATTCATATGGCTTCGATTTGGATTTTCCAGCGCGTTTGTGGTTCCAAGTGGCGGATGCGTGCCAATGAAGATTTCCTTTGTGAAGCAGTTCTGAAGCCATGTGCCACGTGTAATTGACAGTTAGGTTGTATTGCAAAATTTCCTTCCAATTTTGTCACCCAGTATTTATTCAAAAGGTCTAAATTGTGCTTGGAGAGTTTATTCTGCTGTTATTCAGGTTACTCTAGTAGAGATTTATCAATCTTAGGATGGCCCATTTTTAATAATAACTATTGCATAAGTCAGCCAAAGTCATTGCCTAGTTTCGTATCATACGTTTCTCTACGTTCAAATATTTACTTCTGGTACACTAAAGATCGACCAGCTAATTTGGTATGGTTATCAAATCTGACGGGCGTGCGGGAGAAGCTGCATATCGGTATCCCAATTAGTATTTACTGTCAGCAGCCTGATAAATTAGGTATGGTGCTCTAATTAGTTATTCCTCAGGGTCTTTGAATTTCTTCTTTTGATACCGATCCTCTTTTATTTTTTTATTTCGAGTTACTCACTGGCCCTTGTCTGGGCAGGTCTCAGTGTCGGGTCTCGGTCTCGGCCTCAGTCTTTAAATCTGGCCTCTTCTGATTTTGCTAAGATATGCTCCCAAGTCTAAATACATGTTTTGATGTTCGATCTGGCAGTGAAGTTTATGAATAAATAGCCAATCTCCGAAGACGATCTTGTTTCTGACCTCAGAGCATAGCCTACTGATGCAGTAGGAAACTAAAACTGCAATCGTAACTAGGGGCTCGGTAATACACGAAACGTTGACAGCAAAGTTAGAGTATTTAAAAAGGGCACAACACGCGCTCCTCCCGTACTCCGACACATACGCTTCTTACTAAACATTTTCGAAGGAACTGGTTCAAATATGATTAAAAGACAGAACTGGAAATTAAACCACCATTTTTGCTCAGTACATAAAAAAATACGCAAATTTTTTTAGTTTTAGCGTGCATGCGCTACGCCACAACGAAAATACATAGATACCACCTAATTTCATCTCTGTAAATTTCGGAGACAGCGTCTTTGCATGTCATTTACCAAACGGTTTCCTAAGCAAACACGTTGGTTTGTGTCTGGTCTGGCAGAATTCAATACAGTAACATTATTTACAGTTCACATCTAGCATGTAGAAGATCTCCGAATTTTTCATCTTCAAAAAAGAAAGAGGAATGTCGGCGAGAGCATAGGAGTTATTTTCTGATGACTTTCAACACTAGAAACCATTACTCATAGGTAATAATTGTAATTGAAAGAACCAGGGCATGTGCACTTACCTCTTGCAATTGATTCCTACAGAAAAATATCAACTGTTTTAAACTGTTTTGACATCAACTGTTTCGAATCAGCAAAAGATAAGCAATTGACTCAATCATCTAAATTCAAGAACGATTAAATATTAAGTTTCATCTGCTACTAACATCAATCTAACTTTTAGTGCTCATCATTCTACTCTCTAATTTACACAACTTTGTCGTGACTCTCACTTGATTTCATTTCCAAATTTAACACCCTACAACCCACCTCAAGCCCGGGCTAAGCAGTGTGTTGACTACGAATCTACCTGCATATAATCAAATTAAATGCACGTGTACATGAATAAAAATGTTCGCTGAGATACGTATTATGTGCTGATAGAACTTATAACACTAGTGTCCACTCAGCTCCAAACATAAGGTAAATAAAATTGAAGCTCCAAAATATTACAATTTTTTAAAAATAGATGATCAGGCATATGTACGTGAGCTGATAGATTTATCGGACAAGAAAATATTTTTTATTTCATTTATTTTTCATTTATAAAACAACATCTATGTGTAAATACAGAGTCTAGATGGGATTAGCTCGATGACGCGTCCACCAAACAAATTCCATCGTATAATTAACAGCTTAGTGTCATTCTGACATGACAATTTTTTTCGTTTTCCTTTCGCCATGCTCCGTGCTAATCTTTCACCAAACCTCAATAGTGCTCAAACAATCATAGTCGAACAATTGACGACTTTTGACGGGAAGGTGTTTCCTGTTTCCCATACACATCTACTACAATAGTAAATTGTTGCAACAATAACATTCTCAACAACCCCTTCTATGGCTGTTGTCAGACCATGCTCATGATTATCCTGTTCAAGGCTGCCAATGAAAGTTGATTTTATACAGTCCAGAATTGAAGGGTGGAAAGCACTAGTGGACTACTTGCATTTTTTTCCATGGTAAATATAATGTATTTTCCACGGGAAAAAATTCAAGTAGTCCACTCCCGTGCTGTCGCTAACACAGCGCTGACAGAGGCGATTACGATCCAATAGTTTACTATATGAAGGGTGGACAGCACTAGTGGACTACTTGCATTTTTTCCCAGGGGAAAAAATGCAAGTAGTCCACTAGTGCTGTCCACCCTTCAATTGTCCATAAAATCTCCCAATCTTTTCATTTTGTCACAGTTTTATTTGCATCCAATTGTTCAGCATTCTCATTCTATGAGAATGAGAATGTTATTTTGTTTTTGCGTGACTCTTGGTTGGTTTGTTAGTAGAGCATGCATTTCCAAATTCTGTACCAATCTATACAATTTTCGATATCAGTCAGTACATGGTCTCACGTGTCACCAATAACATTTTATAGTACAAGGCCAACTCACATGCATGACTATGCATTTTAACAAAAAAGACTATTTAAAAGCTCATTCATCTCACTATACCATCCGACTCTAGACATAAGTTAAACAACACTGGTAACATCACACAATTCTGTCTCAGTCTCACCTGCAAGAGCTATTATTCTCCGACCTCACACCGGTATGCAATAATTTGATATTATTCACGTAATAACCCATCATTGCAAGCAGTAATTTATTGCTTACTCGGTACTCACCTCCATAGAAATTCGATGGCATATGAGTTGGGCTAAAAACTGTTTCAAATATTCACATATTATTCACGAATACAAAAAGGGAAGATTTTCCGTAAAAAATCAGCATAAAAATTAACTATCAGCTGTGTTGAAACCAATTAAATACTAAATAAAAAGACCAGACAAACAATGATAAAAAATAATTGTTATATATTAACCTGCAACTTACTTCAACCCTTCAGAGTTAACGATTAAGAGCTGAGCTGATAAGTTAAGTCAAATTTAACCCACTGAATAAACAAAGATCCAAAGATTTGAAGGTAAAAGGACATTCAGCTCAGTCTGAAATCTTTCAAAATTACTCTGAGCAGTATATTTTTTGCTGGCTTGAGATTTGTGTTCGTTTATAGCTAATTTTCGAGTGTTAATTTTAAACATGACATTCCTTTTCTTCTGAAACATCAGGTTTTATTCCATAACATATTCCTGTTGTATGATAAAATGAATAAATAATTTACTAGATAAAAATAGTCTACTATGCTTTATATGATAGTTTAAAACCATAAGCCATAATGTCAATAAAATCTGAAATCGTGAATGAATGGAATAGTTACACTGAGTCTTTCTGCGACATATCATTTGAATTCTAGAACCGTGAATTATTTTAAAATCATTTTCTATTTACTGATAGTGAAATTATCTTAAAAGTTTCTTGCGTCTTTATTCCGAGATTTGGTCTCACATCAGAGAAAATGAAGAAAGATTTTAACACTTTTCTCTGAATATTTTTTGAAAATGAATTTTTAAGTCATATTAGAAAACGCTTACTGTAGCGCATTCTTGTTGCACGTTAAAGAAAAGATTCTTACTGCAATTCAGGACAGCCAGGTGAATAAATTTAGCTGTGCACAATGTGTGTGAAGTGACATATGGTACTAGACGTACTTTGTTTACCGAACATCTTAGTTGGAGTTATCACAAAGCTAATCGCGCATGAAACCCTTCACCTTTAATGAAGGATAACTCGTTGTAGTGCAATATAGCTGTTAAAATGAATAGGCAGAGATTAATGAAAATGAAAGTTAACGAGCTAAATTTCTAATTATCTCTACATTTTAGCGACATTGCTTAAATTAAAGAATTTGAAGAACCTCTTGAGCTCTTAGCTTATTTCTCTACAGGATCAGGTAGACTCTTAGTTTAGGGTAGATCAACATTTCTTTACCATTTGTTTTTAGGTACAGTAGAACTTCGGTTCTAAACCATATTTTGTTGAGAACCGTTTTGGGCGAGTTCCGAATCTATTTTTCCCATAATAAATAATGTTAGAGCAAATAATCCGTTCTCGATCCCAAAATGAACAGCACTTTATTACTAAAACTATACATATATATAATGATGAAAAATCATCTATTCTAACAGTAAATACGACATTAACTATTAATTTACGTAAGAAAAAACATAAGAACTTAAGGACTTAGCAAGATCAGCGGCTTTTATCACGTCGTTGTTTCTTAGGACCGTAGATATGGTTGACTTCGGTATGCCATACCACACAACTAGCTCCGATACCAGCACTCTGTTTTCATGTTTTCTATGACCCCTTCTTTATTGCGATCGTTGCTCACGAGATTTTCCTTTTAGCTTCATCACTATCACATGAACTCTTCTTAGACGGCATGATTGAGGGCTAAGCAACAGCAAAACGCAGCAACATAGCAATAACACGTGGAGAAATGTATGTATAGCAATAATGAATGGAGAGATAACATAACGGCAGCGTGGGTGAATAACAACTAAATCTTCCTCGGGGGACGCCGCGGTGAGCCTATCGGTCTCAGTCGACTACGATCGAGTCGACTCGGGATGTTGAATAAGCTGAGCACCACTTTCAGGTTGGTTGAATTTCGAATTTTTGGTCGAGAACGGAGGTAAATTTTGTACGAATTTTATGGTCTAAAACCATTTTTTACGAGTACAGAAACGTTCGAAAACCGAAGTTCAATCGTATTTCGTATCATTTCGTTCAATAGTATCATGTTCCAAAAATAATGATGTCACGCTTCAATTCAAGAAACCACCGTTATTAGAAACTTTCTCTGATTATCTTTTTAATGTAGTATGGTTGAATTTGCAGAATGTTTTTTTGCAGTTCGTAGGGCTCTCTTTTTGTATTGATAGGATAGAACTCCTCTAAAATCATATTCCAGTATTAAATTTATAAAAGAACTTGCATGAACACCGATTTTTTTCAGGCGGGCTTAGTCTAAACACCAACTCATGCATAATTTTATTTTTGCGCCTACTCTCATATCCAACTACTCTTTCCGAATTACGATATGTATTCCTGTCACGATTCCAGTGATCAGTACTCTACCGTGCACTTCATTATCAATCCACAGTATCACTATGAGTGAAAACTGAAATAATTTATTCATTGTTTCAAATATTTCAAAATGTACTCTACGTTTGATGGTAATATAGATTTCCATGAGGGAAAAAGTTATTAGAAAATAGTAATTCAAGTTATGTCTAGGGCACTATTAATTAAAACGGTATAAACAAATTTAATGTCAAGAAAAAAATGAAAAACGAAATTATCTGATAGTTTTTCGTATGAAGTTCACTCGTATGTTGCTTACTTGATTTGTTCATAAATTTGGGTTTGTGGGTCTCTAACTATTGAAAGAGTCAATCAACATTGCAGCTTGAGAAAACGCTAAAAATAGAGTAAGCACTCAATTGTCTCAGAAACTGAGAAATATATTGACGGTCACATAATCTCATTGAAATAAAATAGTTCAATGATGATGAATATTTTGGTCAGTATATAAATTTCAAATGCAACAATGGCTTTTGAATTCCGAGTCGTATAATTATTGTGTATCATAATCCATGGTTATATATATGCGCCCCACTAGTCGTTTAACTATGGTGTAGCAAAAGATATGTGATAGTTGATATATGTAATAATTGAGTATTGTAAGTAGTACAATTATATATATGTACACCGTAAGTCACATAACTGATGTGTACCAAAGTAGCCCACGAAACAGTTGTCTTGCAAGTCATGTGATAATTTTTTATGGTGAGTTTTATAATTATTGCTTACCAGGCGCTATATTTATGCGTAACATGAGTCATATAATCATGGTGTATCAGGCGTTAAACAATTATTGCGTAATATGAGCCAGGCAATTATTATGTAAAAGTTAATGACCAAGGGTATGATCGTTACGCCTCCTCCTCTATCCATGTGTACTTCTGTGTACTGGGTATGATTAAGGTACGTGCACGTGACTAAAGTGTCAGTACAATATTAAGGTGCTTATACCTGAATGATTCCTTAAATTTAGACGGTTTGAACTTGTAATTTTCTATTATTAACTCTATTTTAGTAATATCGGCTCGCCGAGTTGCAACATAACAGAAAATTAGAAACATGTAGCTACACTTATCAACTATTAAGTTTATGAAGGCACATAGAAGTGACAGAAAAAGGAAAAAAGCGAATGATAGATTGAATTTTCTTGAATACAATTCCAAATGGTACTCACGGATGACATTTCTAGTGAAGTCCGGGTTCAAGATCCAGGTATCGATTTCGCTTTCGCTGACGTTGTACTGGGTACACTGAGAAAAGCTGCCGTCATCTGTCCTAAGAAGCAAACGGACGACTAAGAGTTGGTTAGTAGAGCTTATGTGCCTAGTAATTTGTGTTTCTAGAAAATATGTCCATTAAATATTGTTAACTAGCGCTTCAGTTGTAACACACTGCGACAACTATATAATAAAAAAAATATCCTTTCAAGCCTCTCACAATATACAAGCAAAGTTTTTTATGGGTTCTGGACCTTAACAAAAGGAATAAACAAATCTGTTGTGCCATAATTACTATCATAAGAGGACAAAAAATCCAACGACCATAGAATCCCTCTGAATTTTTTACTCTATGTCCATGTCCCAAACTTCAACGTTGATCTATTTGATATTTACTGTCATTACCTCATTCTACTATTAAGCATGACATTTTTTATAAACAAAGAACATTAATTTGGAGTTGTTTAATTGATGCGTACTTTGCAAGCATTATTTTAAGTTAAACAATTTCTCAAGTGGGTGTCTTGCCTACACACCGTTAAGCAAGAATTTTTAACAACGTATAATGGGTTTAAATTCATGGTTATTTCCGTTGAAGATTCATGCTATTACATATATAAACTAGTCACGTGCAATACCTACCTTTACAACGCTTTTTTATAAAGATCATGTTGCCTACCTTTGGCTGAAGCTGGCTATAAAAATGCAATAATGATTCTTTAGAATTTAAGAAAAGCATGCAATAATGATTCTTTAGAATTTAAAGGCCTAGAACTTGCAGCCCATGCTGCTTTACTCCTAGGATGAAACCCAATATTTTCCTTGTGCATTTTTATTTCTTGTCTGAACATGTGTAACAGTGACCATGAATAAATTCCATGAATCATTAGACGACAAACAACGCGTTACAACTTTGCTTTGCAGTTATGCTTAACGTATTTTTTAAATTTGATGGAATTCTACTGTTCACGATTTTAGATAATGCTCTAACAATTCTTTAATAATTGCTGTTGCTGTAGTTTTTTCTGTTTGCAGAAAATACTACTGCAAATTTCCAGGACTTATCAACGAATATTCAACTTTATAGCCATTGCGTTCGTTCACTACGGTTAAACAAATTATAATACCTAGGCATCTTATTTCAGGAAGTGTTTTTTACTTTAAAGGCAAAAATCACGTTATCTCAATTTTTTCAAGTGCAGTTTTTAACTCTTTAAGATCCTTTTTTCTGAGAAGTTCCCATCTTTCTAGTTTTTTATCATCGCATAGCTCGCTAAATCGTAACTTTGGAATGACTAACTGAACTCGGTAAAAATTTACTAAAAAGTTAAGGCTTCTACATCCGGAACACTGTAAAATTATGCTGCACTTTGCCAGATGTGGCCATGATTTTTTAATGGTAATGTTGCTCTTTATTTTTGAGGAAAAAGTTTTCGAAGAATCGTCTAAGAACGTGATTTTATTACATGCTAATACAAATAATATTTTATTTCCCTTTACATTAACATTACATATTATTACAAATTTTTAAATAAGATGTAATCTTACTATCGCTTCTAATTGATTAAATTAAATAATTTTTGCACAGTAGAAGCGTGACCAATCCTAGATTTACCTTAGAAAAGATAGTCACCTGGGGATAGTTAGTTTACGCCAGGTCAGCGGATCGATGTCGTTAGGTCGCCCATTGAGTCGACACCAATGGTCAGGGGACTCCACCAGCAACACGGGCGACAGCGCGACCCAAGAGATCAAGAAATTGAGTGGTGCCAAGAACACCCATAGAAGCAGTACTTGATATCTCCCTGATGAGCCCACGCTCTGCAGAACCTGACAAAAAAGATAAAACCTTCCATAATCGTTTAAAAAAGCATTGGGATAGGCAGTGACGTTAAACACGTAAATATCTGTATTAGCATCAATAATATTGTATGATACTATCGAAACAAATTATGTCACTATAACCTGTTCAGTTCTTAATTATGTACTCTCATTTCATACCCTTTCTTTTGCTCGTCAGAGTTCTAGATTTTTCCTCATTTTACTCTCCATTTCCTTTTCTCTAATTTTTAACTTGTTTTTAAAACATGTTTTCGTGCTCTACGCCATTCATTCAACCATTCATATAGTTGGTAAGTTTTCCAACCATAGTCCGGCTTACTTCTAATGAACGTTTTGTTTAAACAGTCCAGTGTTATACGGTGGGTACTCCAGGATGAACCAGGAACACGGTTGAAAAAATGAATCTTATCGAAAATGAAAGAAAAGCCTGTCTTTGTACCAACTCCATCAAACGATTTTATAGCTGTACCACAATGTGGAGGATAGTTTCACACAGTAACCAGGGGTTGCTCTATAGCCTGTATCAAAAACAAATCACAGCAATAATTTTAAACGAGGAATATAGAAAATTCAGCTACTGTTTTACACCTCATGATTCACCCTTAGTAGAGCACTGTTGTCAAAATTGCACTCGTTCATAGAAAGCCATCCAGAACAGCAAATGACGACGAACAACTTCCTGCACTACTGGAAAATATTCTTAATATTTTCCACGAATCATTAATTATTGGTGCCTTTAATCATCCCTACTTATACTGGGGTTGTTGATAGGGCTGAACGTCAGGAGATATGCTTATTGATCTGCAATAGACATGATTTTATTTGCAACATGTCTTTCAGCCGAAAGACAGCGCTGAAAGACTCGGCAGAAAGACAGCGACAGGCAATGTAAGAATAGAAGACATGGAAGTTCTCAAAGCCTGCAAAACAGTTGTTTTATGTTGCAACGAGAAAAACGGCACCTGAATGGGAATATTTGTATCTGTGAGTGTTTCTACAACTATTCTACTATATATCACTTTCAATTAGAAGTGCTAAGATTGATAGCGATGATGGTAAAACACTTGTGGACACTTGTGGCAGTGCATCTGAGAATAGACCTGCGTCCTCCACTCTTGTTGCCATTTTTATTCTTACATTGGCTGTATGCTTCTCTTAGTAGAAACTACTATTGAGATTCAAAGTGCATCTTCATTTCTTCCAATTTCTTACGGAATGTTTACATATACTTTAAGATTACGCTTTGAACTACAGTACAAAATGAAATCTAAACACTTAAAGTGCCAAGGAGAGAAGGCATACAGGCTAAGGTGTAGACAACTTTACGAGAAAAGCCATGTGTATCCATAGATTTTTACTATTGTAATCATGATGAAGTACATGACTTGACATCTCCCATTTACAATGGAAAAACTAGTATTTAAGAAATAATTGTTGACATTAGAAAATATTTTTTCCTTTTCTTGCGTTGTTGCACTCGCCTGGCTGTTGGCATTCTAGAAACATGCATATATGAATCAAAATACGAACAGCTAAATTCTTTGAACGTAGATATAATTTTCATGATATCATTGCTTTACATATTCCCTACAGCCTTATGCTAGACAGTTTCGTTTGACAACTTAGTATTTTGCTATCCGCCTCAAGGTTAACAATGTTGTATGGCACAGTTTTATGACTGTAATGTGCCTTTCTAATACACATGTTCTTCATGAGTATAGACTTGGTGAAAAGCCTATAATCCATCGAAATGCAACTCCATGGAAATCACTACAATGATGGGGAGCCTGTCATTGTTTTCAGGAACACAGAACCTTCACCATTCCTGTTCATCAAACTGAATCACGACAATCTGGGATGATTTGGGGAACAATGTCTTTAATGAAAATAAAATGAAATGTATTTTTCTTATGTTATCTGATGCATAACTGAATCAAAAGCTCTTTTCTTCTCGATAGCGGGGCGATACGCTTCATAACGGTTGAAGGAAAGGTAACAATATCTTTAAGTTTAATTCGAAGATGTTTTACTAGCTTAGGTTGTTATGATGAGTAATTATACTTACTTCTCATAAGGTTGTCCTGTGAATTTATGTTTTAGAACGAGAGAAATTGAAGGTTCTTCATATTTACTTTGAATTTGCCCCATCAAAATATTTTTTTTGCAGCTACGAAACAGTACTCTATTATTACTAAAAACTAAAGTAAACATAAGTAATTGATCTTGAAAAGTTTTCCATTTTTCTATTAAAATTTTTAGAATTTAGTCTCTATGGAGAATATTAGGATACAAATGGTTAAAACGTTGGCTCTAAAAATTCTGTCAGAATTATGATTGAGAAGCTCAAATGTATGATGTACATTGCGTCTCAAGTTGATCTCGTATCGTGCGGTATACGCGTTAGGTGATGAACATTAACATTGAATTAACTAGTTTGTTATTTTATGAAGCTCTCGGTATATGCATAGCAAGTTTTAATATACTGTAAGCGTTACGAGCACACTTCGAAAAAATAATTTAAGAAAGAACCACTACTACGGCTGACGGGTGAGAAGGCTTATCTACTAATTCGCGGGAGAAAGCTAAGAAATAGTACTCCTTCTCGCTTGATTTTAGTAAGAACCCCAACATTGGATATTGTTTGCGTATTGAACACTTACAATTGACTGACATGCGCTCATTCATCTTTTGCGGGTATAATTTGAAATGTGTGTTTCGAACCATCTTTAGCTGAGTTTCAAGTTCGCTAATGAGTGTGAAATGAATAAACTGTCATGAGATTTATGATATATGCATAGGTTTTCATATTTCGGGGTGATGTGTAAAATGTATGTATCGACATGTATGTATCGACAAACTGTATGTATCGACAAACTGTATGTATCGACAGCTAAGTTAGAGGTGTGGGACTACAGGACGCCGTCGGTACAGCTGCGTAAACAAATACTTAGACGGTCAGCAAAGCACGAGAAATATGCTGAGCTCCACAAGACGATAAGCACAACAGAGTGGTTGAGTTATGGAGCTTGAGACTCTACGAAAGAAATTAGAAATGAATAACAAAAAAAAGGGTAAGCTTGTATAAGAAGGCCATAAAGCGAGAGAAGAGAGGACTTGGGAACTAGATCTCATCGACGATGTAGGGTGTTGGGAAACGCATCTAAGTCTAGGACCCTAGGGCATATGGGAAATTAGGGGTACCGTAATAAGAGGGAAATTTAGCGGCATCTTAAAGTGTTTCATCGTGAGTGTTAAACATTGTAGCCATCATCAACGGCGCATCTCCTGTGTAAGAGTAAGTTTAATGTTATTATTTTCTATGTGATCGAGGTTAGCGACAAGGTAAATTTCGTAAATTGATTTGTACGCCATTTAATTAATTTGTTCCGTATGAACATTTAATTGTTCAATTATTAAGTATGCGATTTATCCATTAATAATGCACTCTTTAATAGGATATCATGTTGTGGGTTATATGCCAAAATGGGGTAGATAACTTCCATTTCCCATCTCGTGAATTTACAATAGCATACATTAAATCTTTTGTGTGTATCATTACCCTCATCTTGCCATTGAAAAGTAGTACTGGGAATATCTTTTAACATATCATGTATTCAGAGGATTAGAGTTCCTCTAGTGCGATAACGTGTGTATGTTGTTGCATTTAATTAATTGTGTTAATTACAAGTATTAATTGAAATATGGTAGTAGGACAGCATGCAGAAGACCCATGTATTGAACCAGGATTACGTAAATGATGAGAGAGAAAAGAACTCATCAACAATTAATCATCATGCAATTGACAGTAGGCAGATAAACTTTCACCTTTTATATGCATTAAATCAATCACTAATAAATAAATTAGACATGTCATTATATTCACCCGAAAGCATTAACGCGTATCGCCACAAACTGTAATAACTAATTGAATTAGTTGGTTTCTTTATTGTTCCTTGCGCTCTAGCAGAAGATACTACTAATGACAGTGATCAACAGTTAGGCAAAATCTTGTAAAATTCCAGTGCAACCGGTTTTCAGTTCACTTCTATGAGTTCAGGGCTATGCAATTCAACCCATATACAACAAAAGGGTTCCCTGAATCGCTAAAATCTCACCATTTATTGTTTTCCTTAAATAATTTAAAGACTATTACTCCCATTTTTTGATAATTGTTTCATTTTTAATTTTATTTTTCGATGAACTTACCAATGTATTAGTTTGATATATTTATGTTAAGAATCTATCGTAATTTTGATTTTATTAATGTTTGTAATCGCACATTCACCGCTGATTTCTTCTTGAGGAATACCTTAGACTCAAAATGTACTTCAAAGGAAATAAGTTTAGAATTTGTATCCTTTTTAAAATGTTTTTTAAAATGAACAACTATGGAGGAATCCCGATGTATCATCAATAATGAGGTTGCTGGAAATAAGAACTGCAGTGTCGTTGCTACGTCAGAAGCTGGCATTAACCACCAAATTATTGTTATTCCATCCTGCATGCCAGACAGTAAAATCGGGTTCGAGGTAGGAATCAGGGAGTCATTAAAATCGAGAGTTTCTTAGAAAAACTGTCGTCATTCGCAATTCAAGGTAGCGCAACAAAACTTTGGACAGTCATACTTCAAGGTCATTTGTCTTCGCTTAACAATTTTGTGGTCATGATATAACTCTTCTAGTTAATAAAATTCCTAGCAAATAATTCATTTTGTTAGCACCAGTGTATATGTTCTTCATCTCAGAAATGAACTTTGTTCTAGTAATAAAATCATGTACACAACTTGGTAGCTTAGTAAAGTTATCACACTCACCGATTCAAACAGAGTGTCCTCAGTTGTAGTTGCCATATTTTTCAAGGGATCTTGTTGTCATCACCCTCGGGAAAAATCCTCAAACAAATTAATTAATGGTTTTCACCTTCACTCAGTCACTTAGACACTTTGAAATGCAGGTCACATTTTTTTGCTTACGTGTCAGCTATGCATGTCATTAAAATCAGAGACACATACAAATGAGGTAAACAAAAGTCTGTAGTAAATATTTTCGCTGCCAGTTGAGCCAACGCAATCTCCTGCATCCAGGTACACAGCTGCAAGAACACTAACACGGCCAGGTGTATGAGGTCCAGGGCGTACTTTATTCAGCTGGCCCCGCGGACGAGCTTTCTGTTTTTGTGCTGTAGCATCCGCTGCACGTGGATTGGATTTAGCTTCGCCTCACTGAGCGTCTGGTAACACATAACCTTGACAGCCATTTTAATTCTTCTCTAGAACTTAAATCTGTTCCAGTACGAGGTTGCACAGTTAAATATCAGAAACATAGTAGAAATAATTGAGAAGCTGAGGAAGTGCATTAAGGATGAGAGTCTGCATCCATTCTCACTAACCAATAAAGTGAAGCACTCTCGAAGCTCAGTTTCAGCCTGCAGGGCTAATGATCTTGTCGCTAATGCGTATTTTTATTTCCAAATTGTAGTATTTTATGTATACGTTTATTCACAAATACATAATAGTTTACTACTGAAATTATCGTAACTTCAAACGAAGTCAATTATTCGAAAGTTGTAACTTTCGGTATATTGAAACTGTAAGACCTGAAATCTAGCAGAAAACAGTAATTCTAAAGATTGGATCAACCGTCAATTATACAAAGGCATTATCGGTGATTTTGTACTGAGTTGAGAAAATCTGCCTCAAAACCCTAAACGAATTCACAGCAACAGACTTCTTGAAAACAATGAATGAGGTCTTGGTCAACATATTTCCTCGAAACGCTGAACAAGGTCATCGACGACGGTTTTTTGAGGACCTCTGAAAGAGTTAGTCAAAAGTAAATTGCCCCAAGACTATGTCCGAGTTAATCATTATAATGCCCGTGAGTGAACTGCAGTGTATACAACAGTTTACTAAAATCGATCATTATCAGACTCATGAAAGAAGGAAAACAATTTTTAGCCGATATTCTGGCTGCGAAAAACCTGTTCTCTTCGCACTGAACGTTCACTCAAGTGAATTACAGTGCTCATCCAAGCGAACGTACTACACAGGGTATCCCAAAAAAATGTATACACTGTTTTGAATGTTTATTACTCTTTCATTAACGTAAGTACAAAATCTTATAGGTATCAGTTTCTTCGGAATTAAATTTCCATTTCAGTTGTGAAATACTATTTTGATACAGATTTTATTTGTTGCACAATATACACCACAGTAAAGACAACCAATTTGACCCATGTGTGGAGAAACAGAAATATTTCTTCTACGATAAAAAAGTTCAAACCTATCTGGAAGTATGATTTCAAAAGTAAAACTAAACATTTATAGTTAGAAATTAATAACTCAAACAAATAATAACAATAAAACAAAACCTTCATTTTTCAATCATCTTCTACCTATTAAAAATGTCCACCATTTTTTTCTAAGCAATGTTGACATCTTTCTCTCATTTTCTCCGTCAGTCTTCTAATAAGTTCAGAATTCTCCTTAAGCGCATTAACGTGATGAGTAATCCTATCCCTAATATCTTCCAAGTCTCTTGGAGGTGTTGTGAATACCAAGTTCCTCAAATAACCTCAAAGAAAAAAGTCACAATGTGTGAGATCGGGAGAACGGCAAGTTCAAATCATGTTCTTTGAAGCTAACATGACTGGGGAAAACTACTTGGATCTCGTCACTGAGGTAATAGTCCCACAACTAAGAGATGCCTACAGGAACAGGCTTTTTCGTGTCTGGTGGATTCAAGATGGCACTCCGTGTCATAGAAGAATTATTGTTCAAAATTTCTTACGAAAAATTTTTCGAGAATGCGTGATTTCGATTGGTCACGCAATCGAATGGCCACCACATTCTCCCGATCTCACACTATGTACCTGTTTTCTTCGAGGCTATTTGAAGAACTTGGTACTCATAACACCTTCAAAAGACTTGGAAGATATGAGAGATAGGAGTACTCATCAAATTAATGCGCTGAAGGAAAATCCTGAACTTATTAGAGGAGTGATGAAGAAAATGAGAGACATATGTCAACATTGCGTAGAAAAAATGGTGAACATTTTGATAGGTAGAAGAAGATCCAAAAATGAAATGTTTGTTATTTTGTTATTATTTGTTTTAGTTATTAATTTACAACAATAAATGTTTATTTTTACTTTTTAAAACATATTACTTCATAGGTTTGAAATTTTTTTATTGTTGAAGGAATATTTTTGTTTCTCCGCGCAAGGGTCAAATTGGTTGTCTTTACTGTGATGCATATTGTGCAACAACTAAAATCTGTATTAAAATAATGTTTCGCAACCTAAAAGGAAACTCAATTCTGAAGAAATTAATACCGATAAGATTTTTATACCTACGTTAACGAAAGAGTAATAAACATTCAAAACAGTCCATACATTTTTTTGCCACCCTGTACATACATGCGAGTTACTACGCTCGTATGTTACTACTAACATGTATGCTAACCCAACGTCTTGCAATTTTTCTCGGTTCTGGGATGCCCATCCCTGCGGCAGCTGTCGCTAATGAGACCTTCGAATCATCATTTTGGTTATTTCAAAAATATCCTGTAAACAATGATGCTAAACAGCATCAGAACACTGAATTTGAATTACGTTGAATTTTAACTCGAAGTAAAATTTTAAATCTCATAACTCATATGTAATATTTTTAGGCATTTCTTGCTCATGTTATGAACGGATACATCGAACACAATTTCATTTTTTTATACATAGCAGCCATGGTAAGCTAGGAAATAATCAAAGAAGTAACACAGCGCAAAAACATTGATTGCAGAATAATTTTCAGACTCCCGGATAAACAGCCTCCGATTTTAACATATTTTTCCGTGGAGTCAGTGTCAAAGCCTTTCATGATGTTTTTAAATACATTTCTAGTTAACGTGCGAGTAGAACTGTGAATCTTTTGATGCTTAATTATGTGGTGTGGGAATAAATGAAGGCCGAGTACTGGACAGATTATAAATGTCATCTGCTCATCAACTTTGAAAAAAATATTTCTTTAAAATGATCATTGCAGTGATTCATTTGGATCTATTAACGTCAAGGGATCATGGTAAGGGTATAGGAAGCTCTGCAGAATTTAATTAATCAGGACGACCCTGTTCTTGTCTAATGTGATGAATAGGCACTTAATACTATCGCCTCAATAACTTAAGTCAACGGAGCGTGAGAGATACTCTGGAATGGCTACGGGAAAAAAAGAAATATCACTAGTTAGACATGATATTTCAAATAGTGATTTATGTCTCCGTCAATGAATCTGTTAGTACAAAAGCATATAATACAATAGTCTGAAGTGTATCCGTAGCTCTAACTGATTTGAATGTATATCTAACCGATAAATTAATTTGTGTTGGTCCTCCATCACAAATTTTAACTTAAAATTGTTACGTTGATGATATAATCGTAATGCTGTCTTGTTTTTAAAATTATGCTAGCATGGTATTATCCATAACAATGATATTAACATATTCAATGTACTGATATTGTGACGGGTAAACTTGTATCTTCCCTTGCTTAAAATTTTTATAATCGAAAAATAAACAATCGTTATCTTTATATCAATTGATCATCAACCGAAACAAACACTAAATAGTTTGTTGAACGTTTCGACCAATCACCCAACCCTTTCGAAGAGAAGCGTTGAAGCAGCTCTCACCAGAAGAGTCAGTGTCAGCAGTTTAAAGGAATAATAACAACATAGGCTCTCAAGGCCAGTGGAGATCTTCAGTATCTTATTCAATCAGTTATAGAAATGGGAAGAAATCATTGAGACCTCAACACAATACGATGATAAATTTTCTTCGACCCAGCGTTTGTAAAAAAAGTCTCTCAAAAATAGCTCGAATTGTGGAACAATTTTAAATTTTATTCAACGAAATCCATCAGTACTAAGAAACTATTTATTGGCGAAACGGAAACTACAAGGAAATAACAGAGAACAAAGAAGTCATGTCTCAACTAAATTAGATTTTTTATGAGGAAAATTTGTTCAACACTTACCTTACCTGGTGGCACGATAAGGAATTGTAGAAAATTCCACTAGAGGGGTCGCTATAATTGACATTGCACTTAGGACCTAATGTGCCTTGCAACTGGAGGACCAAGTCAGTAGGAGTCTTTGTTCTGAAGGAGCATGGTCGTTGCACCGGAGGATGGTTGTGTTCTGTGCTACAGGGGAAGTAGAGAGCTGTGAGGACGACGAGTTGGAGTCCTAGCCCAGGCCGTCATAAGTCGTAATTCTATATATCTTGTTAAACCTTTACTTCAACTATCCCTGAGTTTGTGCAATTGTGATTATTTTATTCTTTCTTTTGAATTGCAATCTATGCTTTAATTTGCCTTAAGATGCTCCTTGCAGTTCAACGTTACCACAATTAAATTATTAATTACCAGGTCAGCTTGCTCATGGTTAAAAGAGGATCTATTTGCATAGACTACTCGAATAGTACTCAAACTTGAAACTTAAAATCTTTCTCTTAAATTTTTTTGTACCTACCTACCTATACTGGACCGTCTGAGTCCACCCGCACTGCTGGTCGGTGGAGACGGCATCGCGGCTCGTCGCTGCTGCAGCGGGGCTCTACAGCGTTTGTTTGCTGACACCCCTTAAACTTTAAAAACAAAGCACGTTTTCGGTGACCAGATGAATCCGGCACTTCTTTAGGTTCCATGATTAATAAATGTGTGCAGTTACATTAAAAAATTAATTGTGCAAGTTATATATAAAAATAAAAATTATAGCCCAATCTAAAAATGCATCGTTGTTTCAACCTTTGAACACGATGGTGTGGAAAAAAACTCCACAGAATGAAAAGAAGTAATTGGAAAGTTCCTTAAATTTACTGTTTGGATACTGCTTGTAATAAATATACAAGTTTCATTGGAAACTGAGTGACCAATTGTCACTCATACAAACACCCTTTTGTTTAGGGTCATTTATCAACACAACTAAGTCAAATTTGTTGTAATAATGTAAACATAATAATGTGTATCTGTTTTATAAAAGCACGAACAAATCTTAATTACGCATTGTGTTATTAAGCAATCATGATAACAAATTACAAGCAGCTATCATAAACTTATTACGAAGCCATGATGTTAGGAAAATCAGTTATATGGGGACATAACAAATTTAGTGGTTGCAATGGTTGGTGACATTTGGTTTACGATGTAAATGTTGAATACACTGGCTGTTTGTGACCCCTCTTTTAGCACTGTCTTAAAAAGCCTTTTCCAGTTTTCTTCAAACCTGACTCAGGAAGCAGGAAACTACTTTGGATTCCTGGGATTTGGATTTGGATTCCTCTTGGAAGAGAGGAAGCGACAAGGAAGGAACCGTAACACTGCAGCCAGTTATTTGCTTTTTGGAAGAATTTCATTTTGAATATTCGTGTCTGGTCTACCACGAGGGGATATAATACTATGAAGTATATTGTACTAAACCTACGTCGATCTACCCTGGGAACCTCCTGCTTCGCACATGCCTTCCACCAATTGTCAAGCCGAGAATTAACTGGTTTTTCAACGTGTGTGATAAATCAGGCATTCATAATGAAGACGTGATCAAATGCCAGTGGTTGTTTAGGAAAAACCCACAGTTGTGCCGCTCTACCTGCATATATAAAGTGGAAGTGTATGTTACATGGTTTAGAAGCACAATATTCAAATCCTGCGATTGATTAAATTCCTGCAATTGATAAAATTTTCGTAATTGATTAAATTCCTGCGATTGATCAAATTCCCACAATGGCTTAAATTTTCTCAATTAACTAAATTTTTGAAATTGATTGAATTCTTACAATTGATTATATTCCTGCAATTTATTAGATTCTTGCAATTGATTAAATTCCCGCAATTGATTGAAACCTCTGCAATTAGTTCAAAAGTTATTATGACTGTTTCTAGTACAGATGTTAGCATTTGTACTCTGCTTAGATGCATATAAACTTTCTCATCTGTATTATTTATTTTCTTTTTCTTCAGCCAGTATTCCTATATCGGAGGGTGGAATAGAATTTCTTCTGCTGACTAGAGTTCACCAGCACCAGTCGATTCAATTTAGATTCAACCACGATCTACAGGAATGAATGTTGTATGTAATCTTTATACATAAAATCATTTCATAAGATAAAAATTAGAAATATTTTAATTTTTATCCCACCACTAGTCTTAACAGCCCTTTCCTTATGTACATGAAGTCCATACACTAATCAGAGAACGTAACAATCTCAGAAATACACCTACTCCCCACACTTACCAAACCACACGACATGTCCAGGATCTGAACGAACGAATCACAGGAAAAATTGCTAAAACGCAAACAGAAAACTGAAAAAATTTAGTTGAATCACTTGACCACGAGACAAATTTTAGCAAACTCTACAAAACCATTAGAAACATAGCAAATTCCAACACAAATGCCTTCCAAACACATGCAGCTATCACCACTGACGTTAAATACCCTCAAGACGGAAACAAGCAAACATACTCATACACCACTATGCTAGTATTAGCAAAGTACACACCACAATTGCTGACTGGGACACCCACAGACTCAAACACAAGTATCCACTAGACAACAATGCTACCCTCACAAACCCCCAAGAAGTTTCAAACATCATACGCAAACTCAAAAACTCTGCTGCCGCTGGACCTGACAACATCATAAACCACCACCTCAAGCACCTAGGACGACAAGAGATTAAAACTTTAACGAACATCGCAAACTATTCATATAGCTTCTGCATAGTCCCTACACTCTGCAGAGTCGGAAAAATTATAGTCCACCTCAAATGAAAAAAAATCCCCTATGGACAAAGCCTCATACACACCAATCACCCGGCTCTGCACACCTTCTAAAGTTGTAGAGCGGCTCATTCTAAAAGTGGCAACACCACACATACATACCACTGTCTCCGACACAACACGGATACAGACCGCATAATTCTACAACCGCATTATTCAACAATGTTCATTAACATTGCACAAAACATGCAAGACAACATCAACTCACGTAAACCAGCAAAACGAACACCTTTGCTCACCATTGAAATCAGAAAAGCTTTCGACGCTATCCCCAGATATCTCCTGAGGGAAAAGGTATACAATACCGAGCTACATAACAACACCAAAAGATGGCTCGCCAATTGCGTATTATGTAGACACGCATACGTGCACTAAAATGGCTTGTCCTCGAAAACATTACATATTCCCAATGGAGTACCGCAAGGCTCCGTACTCTCACCCACATTTTCAATCCTTACAATTATAACATACCACAGCCTCCAGAAAACATGCACATGGCATCATACGCTGACGACATCATGATCATATCCACACACAGCAATCTAAATACATGCTCCACTGAAGTACAAGATTACATGGACACAATCACCACATGGATGAACACCAACAGACTAAATATAGCCCCTACCAAATCCACCACCACAATGCAGAACACCAATACAGACCCACCGTCACTCTAGACAATACCACACACACATACCATCAAAATTTTATGTGTCACCTGTGACACCTCCAGATCTTCCAGCAAACATATAGACGAAATATCAGAAAAATGCAACAAAAGATTTAACCCACTCCGCACACTAACAGGCACCAACTTTGGACGAGACAAAGAAACCTTAACGCTGATCTACAAGCAGTACATAAGATCAGCCATTTCCTACGGTAGCCCAGCTTGGTCACCCAGAGCATCCAAAGCAAAATTAAACAAACTTCAAAAAATCCAAAACAGAGCTCTAAGGACCATAACAGGCTCTACAAGAACCTCACGTACAGCGCACGTGCATGCAGCAACACAAGTACTCACCATGCAACAACACCTAAACATGAGAGGAACACAATTCCTAGCCTCTGCCATCAATAACCCATTCACTCGTTGTCATTTCATGTTGTATCACGCTGCTTCCAGAAAAAGAGCAATTGTAATCACGCCACACAGATATTACACAGACCTGCTTCACTCTCTCCCCCCCCCGTGCCACCTGTGAGCGCGTGACGGGAGGGAAATCATAATATCCTACAACACATACACACTACATTCACGCAAGGAGCACTTCAACAACTGGAACCAAACACCATTATAGGATACCCTTCTCCTCTAATAAACCAGACAGAAGAAAACACTAAACAGAACAGATAGTCTGCCTATCCAGACTTGGCCACCACCCATCCCTACACTCATACAAACACAGACTGGACCTCGCAACCCCAAATATATGTCCCCTCTATCAAGTTTCCCAAATGACACCAAGCATATGTTGCTGCACGGCCGGGATCTGGCCTTGCAGATGCGGCAGCACAAGATACACACAATAACACAACTTTGGGAGGACCCCGTGACGGGTGGCGTGCTTCTTGCGCGATACTGGTTACCTGAGCTGACAAGAACTTGGGAACGACCACAACGAGAACAGATAGTTTTTCGTTATATGGAACATACATTTTCAGTAACAGTCAATTTGTATACCAAGCGTCATCAGCCACCAAATATCATGCAAAGAGACAAAAAATGAACTTCACAATTCAATAGGAATAAATTAAGTGTACGTCAAAAATCATGTGCACAGTGTAAATTAAAATTAATTTTAATACTTTTTGTTGCAAAACAAATGTGAATGACTAGAACTTTTAATAAATCGACCAAATCAGCGCCAACAGATGCATAAATAGCCAAACTGCCTTATTACTCCATTGAATTTAAAACCGGTGTCATTTTAAAAAAATGGCCTTGAAATTACAAATCTGATAACGTTGGTCATGGCAACGACTGAGGGGAATCCGTTACAATAATTATTGTTCCTGCGAGCGTTGTTTTTAGCCTTGGTTTCCCTTTGTGCCTCCAATGTCCTCAAGAATTTCTGAGGGGGCAAATCTTTTTTTCTTACAAATGCCACTAGAAAAAGTGAAAAGAAGAGTTTGACGCAGCGTGGTGAACAAATATCGAAGTGAGAATTCTAATGAAAACACTCATGGTGAAACAGTGACTTCAGGCACAATTGGAAGACTCTGATAGTGATAGATCAATGGGTGGATGTTAGTAGTATAAAACCATCAGGATTTTGCACACACAAATGTTTACATTTCGTGCAATTACTTAGTGATTTTAAATAATACAAGTTTTTCTCTGCATTATTTCTTTTCATGTCTGAAATATTGTTCAAATCCTTACATTGTGTCAACTAGTCAGTCATTTTATGCGACCATTTTACACAGGTATGTGTATTTAACGACGAAATTTTTCGTACATCCACAAATCTTCAGTACTTTAAGTCATTCCTCAGAATTTAATGCTCGTATTATTATGAACTATACAGGATGTCCCACAAAAAAGAGGCTCGAAATTTTAATTTATATAACTTTAAATCTATTGCATATAATTCGGTTCTGTAAAAATATTTTTTTTAATACAGGTTTTGTCTATCAATGTTAGAAATTTCATTTAATTATCTCTTATGGTATTCGTACAGTAGCAATTTCACACTGCCTACGGAAAAGCCTTTTTGCGCAAGGGTAAAAGAGCTTAAAATTAGATTTCAGATAATATTTATTTAATTATAACAAATATGATTTAATCCTTTTAATTCATTTATAGTAAAATGATTCGATGATAAAAAATAAATATTTGGAATTATTTCTCTAAGGCCCATTTCCTTCTACGTATCTTCCATTCCTATCAAAGCATAATTGAGCTCTCGATCTCATTGCTCTCATGGCTCTCTTGATCATTTCTGGATTATTTTTGAGCAAATTTACTTCATGCTTTATTTTTTCACGCAACTGGTTTATGTTTTCAGGAGGCCTGCAGTAGACTTTATTCTTCAAATATTCCCATAGAAAATAGTCGCAGGGAGTTAAATCCGGGGATCTGGGTGGCCATTCAATATCATGACTCAATGCTACAATGCGGGTGCTAAAAAGCTCTCTTAACCGTTCTTTGACAACGAGTAAACGATGTGCAGGAGCACCATCCTGAAACCACCAGAGCCTGTTAAATTAATTTGCGTAAATGTGGCGGAGTTCAGGGACTATTGTTTCGTTGATGAAATCCAGATAAGCAACACCAGTGAGGTTATTATCATAAAACAATGGGCCAACGAGAGAGCCATTTCCGCATAAGCCAATCCAAAGACTCAGTTTAACCTGACAAATACTTTTTTCAAAGTTCCATTCCGGTGGGTTGTTTTGTGGCGCATACTTCCTGACATTATGATTATTAACTTCGCCATTCATGAAAAAAGCTACCTCATCGCCAACAATAATGTTATCAATAAATCGATCAGGTTTGCGAAGAAACCATCTAACGAAATTTTCACGACGAACATAATCATTGTCAGTGAGTTGGTGTCTTCAATGCATCTTGTATGGATACCATTTTAAATCTCTTTAAACAATCCGGTTAAATGATGATTTTGACAACTGCGAGTTATTTTTTCTGCATGATACGGTTTCGTTTTCTTGAATTATCGTCCGAACCATTTCAGTGTTTTCTTCAGTTCTCACAGTTTTCCTTCGGCCGGAACAGCCTTTGTTAAGATTCAAGCAAGTACCTTTTGTTTGGTATTTTCTGACATTATTCTGAATTACAGACTTGCATGGCAAACGTCTGTCTGGAAAGCATTCTGCAAATAAATGTTGTACTTGTTTAATACTTCCAGTTCGAACGTAGGTTGTTACGACAAACACTCGTTGCTCCGTTGTTAGCTGCATGATGAAGGGTTATATCAAAGTGGTTATTTGATGTCACTTAGCAAAGGACAGTTTACATTAATGCTCCCATTTTCATAGTTACAGTCTGTCATGACAGTTGTAGCACTGACACATGTAAGTTTATTAACAAAATATTTTTTACAGAACCGAATTACATGCAACAGCTTTAAAGTTAAGAACGGTTAAGAGAGCTTTTTGGCACCCGCATTGTAGCATTGAGTCATGATATTGAATGGCCACCCAGATCCCCGGATTTAACTCCCTGCGACTATTTTCTATGGGGATATTTGAAGAACAAAGTCTACTGCAGGCCTCCGGAAAACATAAACCAGTTGCGTGAAAAAATAAAGCATGAAGTAAATTTGCTCAAAAATAATCCAGAAATGATCAAGAGAGCCATGAGAGCAATGAGATCGAGAGCTCAATTATGCTTTGATAGGAATGGAAGACACGTGGAAGGAAATGGGCCTTAGAGAAATAATTCCAAATATTTATTTTTTATCATCGAATCATTTTACTATAAATGAATTAAAAGGATTAAATCATATTTGTTATAATAAAATAAATGTTATCTGAAATCTAATTTTAAGCTCTTTTACCCTTGCGCAAAAAGGCTTTTCCGTAGGCAGTGTGAAATTGCTACTGTACGAATACCATAAGAGATAATTACTGATAGACAAACAACATTGATAGACAAAAGCTGTATTCAAAAAAATATTTTTACAGAACCGAATTATATGCAATAGATTTAAAGTTATATGAATTAAAATTTCGGGCCTCTTTTTTGTGGGACACCCTGTATGTTATTACATACATGAAAGTTAATTTGAAACTGTATTATCAATCCGACAAGTATGTTTAAGATCTTTGGCAAGCGAAAAAATTTAACGAGAGTAAAAAATGAATGAGCAAAAATATTCGTACAAAAACAAGTATTCGTTTCAGAGATAATCTATTCATGTAATTATACGAAACTATACAGTTTCAGTGGAGATTCCACGATTTAGATTTGACTAATTTACAATTATTATAAAAATGAATGTATTAAAATTTTTCGAAGGATTAATATGTTTTAAATGATTATTGCTCTCTAATATACCCAGAGCTTCCATTCTGTATCTTATCTACTGATATCATGGCCCAGATAATACCTGTTGAAATTCGTTGGTTTGAAAGTGATAAAATTGACGATCTATGAAATAAAATACATTTTTTAGGTGTACCCGCGGTACTATCAAAATCTGAATATTTTTCATAAATATATACAGAACTTCGATTCTGTACTGTACCTACCGATAACATGGCCGTGTAAGAGAAGAAAGCTAATAACGGGAAAAGTGGATTGTTCCGGCGCCTGTCGTATCCACAATACAATGCTTATAATATATGCAGACCCGTTCTGATTTAAATTCAATAATTTTTCTTCGCTAATAGATAGGAAGTAATGAGACGGAACACACAGATACAGAGAGAGAAAACATGTGAAGAGTTAAGAATTATACGAGCATTAAGTTTTATGAAATGACTAAAAGTATTGCAAATTTATGGATGTACAGATAATTTCATTCCTCACTGTATATGAGCACAACACTTTTCTTATTCTATTTCATTATCAATCATTTTTATACTGCTATGCACTTGTGCTTAGTGATTAGTTTATTTACACTCGTTTAGATGTACTTCGCTATACTTCCATGTCATGTGTAACATTTAGCTCTCCTAATAACTTCTTGCCATATTCATGGTATAACTATCATAAAATTAGTGATATTGCCAATCTCATCGTTGTGTAGAGGTATAAATGTGTAAAGTGATTTAAAAAATCTAAGATTTATAGCGTGAGCCAAGTAAAGAAGTGCCACGAATTGACTGAAATAAGGAGAAACATGCATCCCCAAACACCCAACCCACTCCTGACGCCCCTCCCTCCACCGTCTATTCTTTCACGGAAGCGAGCGGTGGCCTGCTGAGACAAATACCTGTTTACTTGTGGAGTCTCGCGTGCCCTGCTTCTTCATAACCTAGACTATGTCAAGTGACGCCGACCTCAACTCTATTCACAGCGTTCTATTCCTAATTCAAAAAGAATACCAAATATCATAGGAGCCTAGAATTTACGGTCTGAACAGAAATCTTGGAGGTTTTCTGTGAAATTTGAAATGACTAGTGAGGTCTAAGTAAGAATCAAGTTTTTAAAAATATTCATTATCGCTACTAACGATGTTCCAAGAAAAAACTGTGACGAAGACGAGGACGAAACTATGACGAAGCTAAATGATTTAAGATTATCGCAGATGGAAAATAAACCATGAGCTGAATTTAAGTAGGGTTAATGAATTGTGTACGTAATTCGATGATTGACTCAATAGAAATGATTTTGAGAAGCAAATATTTAATTTTATTCCTCGTATTATTGTATTCATGGTCTAACCACTGAAGACATGATAAAATCTATCTCAGCAGTAATACACGGTATCAAGAGGCAGTCATCTAATATCGAGGGTCATGCATCTTTGAGGAAATGAGAGTAAGTACCCGAATTATATATAGTATTATCTCTAGTAGCCACATAATGTCTCTTGTATAGACTTGCACAGAAGTGCACATTCATGTCCGAGTATCTTTCATTAAATTTTGTTGTGCATGATTGTAGACTCTATTGTATAAATAAGTTTAACAGTATTAGTGTTTTTCCCCTGGGGTCGGGATGGATGGCCTACTCCCGGAATCTTGTTCCCAGTTTGAAAGTTTTTAACCCTTTCAGAGCTGAAGTGCTCATGTGTTCGACTAAGGGAAGGTGGTATTGGTCCTTTGTTCGGGCACGCTGCAGATTTGAGGATGGGAGACCTTTGGCATACTTTCTTAGCGAAAAGCTTTTTAGCAGTAACTGGCTGTTTGGTCTCATACGCTGATAAGTAATTGAAACTATTCGGTATCCTATACCTTTGGAATATTTATTATGGAGCTTTCCCTTTTTCTTGTCTAGGTGTGTTTATGGTTGTCTCTGTCGGTCTGTAGTTCTGTTTTAGGCTAGTGAGGTCTGACTTTTCCTGTGTTGTGGTGTAAGCCACTGCGTGAACGTTTGTTTTCATTGCACTAGTAGGCAGAACACCAGCAGAGTCTGCCTTTAGAGCTGTCGTTAGGTGCTGTGGATGTCGTTGTTGTCACAGCTTCAGCTTGTCTTGTAATCTTGGCGTCAGCTTGACCTGTAGACACGGTATTAGTTTGACTTTTATTCCCGGTGTGAGTTTTGGCGAGGGTATTTACTTGATCTGGGGTCACATGCACAGTAAATATGGTGTTTGATTCTCTATGTTTTTTTGTTTTATCGTTGTTAGTATTAGTGCAATATGGTACTGTAGATCGTTTTGTGGTCTGATGATTTTTCCAGAACCATTCGCAAGGTATCTGAGTTTTTGGGAGTTTTTCTTTCCTTTGCGTGGCCAGTACCACGTTTTCTATTGTGTGTTTAGGACATTTCTGATCGTTAGAATAATGGTTTTGTCCACAGTAGAAGCAGCAGACAGGGTGATCGCGGTCGATTTTTGTATGCCCTTTTTTCACCAGGAAGCGTAGGTCTCGACATAACTGCGGCAGTACTGCGCTACATGGCCATATCGTTGGCATCTGAAACATTACTGTTGTCTTTCTTTGTATTCTTCAACCACTTCACGAAACCATGACGTGAATGATATACTCGTAGTTTGGAAAATCGACCCATGTGATATCAGCCGGTAGTGTCTTCATTGGAACCGAGGACATTTTGAGGTCATCATCGTCTAGTTGTGTTTCAAGTTGGGGAATGTCATACATATCCGTACTTAAGCTCCTTTATTTTCCCCTTCCACTATGATCGGGAACCAAGTCCGCGCACAAGAGAAACAAGGGCACACTCAGGCCCAGCGGGTACCCTCAATATATGGAGATATAACGTTTGAACGGGTAAATGTAGTAGGATGTTGCACTTGACTTGACCAGTAGATTTCGTTTGAAGCATCTAATCGATAAGCACCATCACTACTCTTAAAATGTTAGCATTAAGATTAAAAAAAATTAATGTATCTGCACTGTATATTCTATTGGAAATAAAGTTTCTTTCTTTTTTAATTCTTTCTCCCACGCCACAGGGACCTCTAAACCACCCTTCACCTTTGCACCTGCCCATCAGCCAACCCTCACCTTGCACGATTGTGAAGGTCCCAGATCGGGTCTACGTCCTTGTCAGCCTTCATCAATCCGAGAGAAAGGACATTGTGTGTTTATTTCGAGAGCCAGTTGTCAACGTGGTTGTGTATAAAGTCATCCCAGTTAGTCTGGTTTCTCTGCCAATCCTGCCTGCCATGGTTGGATCTGAGACAACATAGCCTTGGGCTTCATTGGAACGCACAAGCCCCCTCTCCTCTACATGGACAGGAGGGCACGAGAGAGCAGCAAACATTTATTTAAAAAAAGTGATGTGGAAGTTCAATTCATAAGCAATTTAATTTACGATTCATGGTGTAAGCATGTGAAACTGATGTCATTGGACAAACCCATTTTCTATTGCTATTGTTAAAGATAAAATATTGCAATATAGAATAGAATAGAATAGAATGAGGCTATAGGAACGAACCTTCTGGCCCATTCTTGGGTCGGATAATTACTTCGATAATTATTCCGTTGTTTTACCCAAGTCCTATGCTGTATTTCTAGCCGCGTCAACCATGTCGGCAGCGGGATTCGAACCCGGGTCTTTCCGCTCGCAAGCAGATTCGCTCACCAGTCGACCAAGCTGGTGATATAAGTTGGTAAAAATGATACATGTATGATATGTGGTACTCCGTAAATGAAATCAAGATCCGCTGATAGTATGGGAAAAGTAATCAAAAAGTTGTCTCATGAAACATCAAGATACAGCTCAAGAGGTTGAAATTAGTCTAAATCAGACGACAGTACACTGTATAAGTAAATCGTCTCTTCTCTCGTTCTGCTTTAGTATGCAAAAAACGCAACCTCTTCATCGCTTGAACACATCAGCATTCAGCAAGAGACAGGTTTGAATCTATAATGTAAGAATATATGTATACCTGCCATAATCACGGTTATACGCCAATGGGGCTTGGAAATAAATGGAATAGAATAAAAATTTTCTCATCAATATGCATATTTTTATTATTATAGGCCACTCGTTAGAAAGCATAAACAAATAATTGATTGAAGCTTTCGGTGAACAGAGCAGAATAAAGCCATAATTTATCTTTTCACTTACATATGAAAGGGAAAAAATTTATATCTTGTACGACTGCGCGTATGAAAACTGGTTAGAATTTTATTCCCAACTGGGATTTTCGAGTAATAAAAAAATGCCAATAATAAAAGGATTCAATCAGAAAAAGAGTGGTGCAATTTAATTCCACTGTAAGAGAGAAATCCTTCTTCAATAGAAATCGGTATTCACCATTTTGCCACCGTTAGGAGAATATTTCCAGCAGAAACTTAACACGTTGACTCCGAAGGGGTACGTATGTGGACCACTTAGGTTAGATTCTGTAATTTTATCAGATCCTTCTAGTGACTATGCCTACAAAGTGAAGATTTACACTGGCCAGGCAATTGAAGGCAACGTGTTAAGAAAAGTCTGGTGGTATGGTTTCGATGTAAAATACCAATGGAGCAATTTATCCCAAAATATTTCTAGGTCTAGCTTTAACCCAGGTCTCTTGAATATTTTCGGATAGTTTTTAGATATTTTTAGAGCACTAATACTACTAAGTTCTAGCACTGGAAAACTTACGGCTATACAAAAAAGTTCGGTAGCGAAGGGATGAATGATAATTTCTTGAGAATAGAAAACCTCGTATCGTCTCACTGTTCTTTTCCACACAAACAAAGACCAAAAAATATAAATTTTTGACTACTAAAGTATTTAACAGACAAGAAAGACTTCTGTAGCTCATAACTAAACCATCGACAACAATGACAACCACACAAATTTGAGTTTTCGATAGAATACGAGGCTCAAGTTCAGTTAAAAAAATTGGGTCAGTTCAGTATTGAAATAAAATAAGGCAAGTACAGAGATATGAATCGTTCAGTATTTCTTCCTCATACTGTATATTATGAATTTTTTGAAAAAATACTCGTAAATAAGTTTGAAAAACTCGCTGAACTCCTCACTTAACTTCAACTTAGGTTATCGATTTTCAACTGAAAAGTTGAGTTCCCAGACATAACAGGGGAAAGTATACTTTCTTACACCCGTACGATAATTTACATATGTAGATTATACTAATGTCCAAGTGTATATGATAGGACAGAGATATAAAAGCATACTCATTCATATGTGTATACCGTATTTACGTTGAGCTATTTGTTTATATACCATTATAGTAAGAAATATTCTTTAATAAAATGCATTCCCGCTTATTATATGTAGAGAGGTTGGACTGTAGAGGTAAAAAACTATTGAAAATGAATGCAAAACCATCGTGGTGAAATGATCATTTCGTAGAGCGTTCGTCTTGGCTCGTCACTAATGGTGACCTCTAATGAATTTCACTACGTGTTTACCAGATATTTATGAAATCAAGCATCCTCACAGAACAACAATACTCGAGTCGATTACTGTTGATCCATTAGTTGTACTACTAATTTCAAAAAGATAACTTGAGTTCATAGAAAAAATTTCAAGATAGCATATGCTACCGGCAAATTCATCTTAACACGTTTGTTTCGATGCGACCAACCGGTGGGTCACTGAGGTTAGGTTCTGTAATTTTTTCCAAGTCTTTTAGTGACTATGCGTACAAAGTGAAGTTTTACACCAATCAGGCAATCGCAACAAACGTGTTAACCAATGTTTGAGATTTTGTAGGGGGTGGGGTGGGGTGGGTTTGCTAATAGGCACTTTGAACAACTGGAGTAGCTTTCAACCATATTAAGGAAACTCACTTTATACGTTAAATAGTGCTTACTTCAGTATTTGTTCGTAATTCGTTAAAATGAGAACATCATTATGATGAGGAATGACGATTGTAATGTACGTTCACCTTTTCAAAGCTGGTATAAATTTTTTTCAGTCTTCTGTATGTGTATTTACTTTGGAAAACTAGTTGGATATGATTATTTAAATTTCAAACAGTACTATTAGAGCTAGAGTCATATTCGATCATTCCTCAGAATGAAGTGTGTACATGATCAAATTTGACTTTAACTCTAAGAAATGTTTGAAATTAAAAAACATAGGAAAAAAGCATATCAGAAACATACATGAGAGAAACCGGTTATTTTTGACGTAGGGAAAGAAAAACGTAAACAAGCCAAGGACTTTCAGAGACGGAAACTAAGATTACTCACTTGCGCTTTTGAAGGTTTTGCATTATTCATAGGATGATAGGAAAGGGCGAATCTTCAGTGCAACACGATTTTGTTATCGGAGTTTCGTATCCTCACACATATTTTCAAACTAAATTCGGAGCTAACAATTTTTTTTAACAAACAGTGACGCATCTTTTGTCAAATTTAAAACTACTGCATGCACTGAATGGTCAAAATATTAAGGTACAGATTTGAAAAATTATACATCTATCACTAATAATCATGGATGGTCACCGATAAGTGATAACTGATACTGTGGAGATACGTATTAGAGATGGATGAATAATGTCTATTTATTATTAATGATCAGATTTAATTCATATAAAAAAAGTAAACTTTATTCTCTAGCTACTTTTAATTGCACATTGATACACGCATAATGGCTGATTATTGATGAGTTCTTTTCTCTCTCATAATTTACATAATCTAGGTTTCAATGCATGGTTTTTCTGCATGCCATCCTTCCGTTATGTTTCAATTAATACTTATAAATAACATAATTAATTGAATACAACAACATACGTAATCGTACTAGAGGAACTCTAATCCTATGAATACATGACATGGTAAAAGGTGTTCCCAGTACTTCTTTTCACTGGTTATAGAGAGGATAAATGATACACACAGAAAATTTAATACATGTTGTTCTAAACATCACGAGAAGGGAAATATGAGTTATCCACCACATTTTGATATATGAACCATAACATAATGTCCTATTTAATAGTGCGCTATTACAAATCAATTACATGTTTGATAAGTGAATAGTTAAGAGTGCACACGTAACAATTTGGTTAAATCAATGAACGATCACACCAGACCACGAAATTTACCCTGTTGCTAGCTTCGATCACATTGATAAAATAATATCAGCTCGCCCATATACTGGAGTTTCGTTGTTGATGATGGGTATCATGTTTAACACTCACGATATAACACCTTAAAGATGCCGCTAATTTTCCCTCTTATCACGGCGCCTCTAAATTCTCATATACCATAAACCTACATGTTGTTCTAGTCCCAACAACCTACATCGTCACCGAGATCTAGCTCCCAAATCCAAGTCCCCCCATCTATTCTTACTAGCGCTTTTATATGAGCCTTGCTCCTCCCACGGATCTTTTCGTTTCATTTTCCAATCTCCCAATTTGTCCAATGGTCTGAAATAGGTTTCTAACCGTCTCTGACATATCCCGTCCCCTCTTCATCAGCTTGAGAGTTTTTCGACTGTGAATTCTCGATAGTCACACGGTGCCTACCCATTAATTTTCTTGTGTGTCACTTCTTTTAGCTACAAAAATAACACCTCGACCTTTTCAAGTGCAGGCGCTCTGTTTATGTTTGCACAGCGTGATTCTACGGAGTGGCCTCTATAGTTTCTCTCCTCTAAGGTAACTAAACACTTCGAACTTTCTCTCGAGCTTGCCTTTCGCTTAACTGCTCAACACTTGACACCTTCAGCTTGAGAGTATCACGACTGCAAATTCCTCGTGTGATACACACTCCTCATACATATACTTCATACATCTCCTGGAAAATGAGAACCGATGAATACATCATAAATACCATGACAATACGACCAGACATTATCTCTGATGATGTCCTTGCCGAAAGAGAGCAAGCACCTTGAAATCAGCATGAGTAGAGAAAAGGTGTCTCTTTGGTTGGGTTTGTGCGGCACCGGATCGGTAATTGGACCATTTTTTATGCTACTCATGCTGATTTCATAAGTATTTTCTTCAGGAGGATGGTTTTTCTGTGCATAATGCCTACAGATCTGCTTATTTACTGCTTCATTCATATGAAATCCGAATTCATCTCCCACCACTAACCATTTAGTAAAAATTTCTGGACGTTCAGCGAACCGGTGAGCAAATTTTAAGCGACGAGGATAATCTCCTTCGAGAAGCTGTTGCTTAAGTTTAGCTTTGCAGGGATAATATTGCAAATAATTACGAACAATTATTTGGAAGGAGGATGATGACAATTCTGTGCCATTTCTTCTGTGCAAATGAAACTAGAGTATTTTTATCGAAAGTTACTAATGTTTGAAAGTTGGCTATCAATCCTAATCTTAATATACTTCATGTGCAACTCACATTTTTACAGATATTATTTATCTCATTGGTAAGAGATAGAAGTAGAACCAATTTGATGTGACTTGCCATTTTTATGGAGAACATTTCTCTACATTTAATGCAAATAACAGACCTAAAATATTTTCAGTCACTGCCAAGCAATTAACATTTAAAGTTGGGTTTACTTTTTTGTGGTCCATACTGTATAGCTCTATATTTTATTTTTACCATTGACAAGGTTCTGTAAAGGTTCTGTGTAATCAAAGTTTTAGCTATAAATCTGGCTGCTGGAATGGTACATCTAGCTAATTCTGACTATAAACTACATATATGGTAGCTAGCTTAAAATTCTCTCACAGAGTTCGCAACACTGGGCTGAGTACGTAAGTTTCCCAGCGTAATATTTCATGATGGAGGCCCTAAGTTTGCTTCTTGGTGCCCTTTATAAATATGTGGAGTACCCTCAGCCCTTTTTCTAAGAATTCTTAATAGTCTACTGTTGGTTACTAAACTCCATAGTTGATAATTAATAATTATTAATTAATTGATGATTGCTAGTTGTAATTAATAGTTTTTATTCGATATTCATTTGGTAAATTTTTCTAATTGATGCGCTTTATTCTAATTGATATCTTCTATCCTAATTGATATATTCTATTTTAATAAATACCTTCTATTCTAATTGATTCTCTCTATTGCAATTGATACCTTGTAATCTGAATACGTAATACATTCTATTCCAAGCGATATCTTCCTTTCCAAATTATTCATTTAAGTTTTGTCCAGTTAGCAAACTGCCTTGGTCCTGTCGGGTTGGATGACGCAAAAGGTCGAGTGGTCCTATTCGTTTATTTTGACTCGAGTCCGCAATCGTTGCAAATTAGAGGGAGGAGACACGTCACTTTTTCAAACGAACAATAAATCGTTTCTTCAATGGAGGCACGTAGTTTACGTGCTTGTACCTCCTAATAAAAGGAGAGTCCTCGCGTTTCATTTCCTTTTACAGTGGCCTAAAATTATTTTAGTCAAGCTATGACCCTTTTTGTTCACACTAAAATTTGCACAACATGATTTTTTGCAATTTGTTCCAGTTTGTCACATTTGTTACAGTTTGTCTTATCCTTTTTAAGGGTCTGGATTTAAAAAGCTCATTTCATAGAAACTTGATTTGATTGTGTGTTTCCCATTTTGTTGGATACATTCCAAAAAATAAAACAGGCTATTTATTTCCTCTCGATATCGATTTATTTTATTTCATAAGTGCACTACCAGCCCAATTGTGACTCGAAAAGTTCTTTTCTAATAAAGATTCTAATATAACCCATACCCTAAATAACTTATTTTTACACTTAAACGGATGAACTCTAGTCGTATATGCTAATATAGACAAATATTACTTTGCAGCATGCATACATTCCATGGAAGTTACTTGTGCTAATTTTGTCACAAATTTTTTGCGTGAGGATTTTTAGACTCTAATTCGTGAGAAATATTTTCATTGATATGTAGAGCAATTGAATACACGTTCACACTATTTTCTGAAAATGTATTTCTAATAACTATTTTTTATTGGTCAAGATTTTTGCGCAGCCTTCGGGAATTTTAAAATGAGGAGTTTACTGGTATGTTGAAAATGAAGTCATTCTTTGTACGTAAATGTGAGTACATCAGTGAAATGGAAAACTTTCTAACATTCCTGGTATATACTCGTGAAAATTTTCTTCGCATGAGAGGTTGTATTTTCTACAGATACAGATATAATAAAAAATAAACTTTCCTTTAATACAGGGTATTCAATAATGATAATTGCTTTCAAATATTAGTTCAACAAAACTCTGCACCCTCAAATGGAGCTAAGAAAACTCATGAGTTTTTAGCATCCAATGTTCCCCGTTTCAAATCGAAGAGGGAATGATCTCTTCATTGCCAGACTTGACTCCTTTGATTGCAGCAACTGGTCCATACTGGAGAGTAAGGTTTCAGTCATTCATCACCAAAATTTAAAAGTGCTGAAGTCAAGATTCAAAAAGGAATAGGCTCAAATCCTTCAAAGGTAATTCGTGACTCGTACCATGTGATTCGTGATTCTCTGAGCGTCTCCAGCTTGTTATCGAAGAGATGAAGAGCATATTGAATAGTGAGTATCTTCAGATGAAGAGTATATTCAATAAAATGTGTTCATTCCTGCCACATTTAAATACTATTTTTTTGTTGCATTTGTATAATTTCCTTAAAATAGACATAAATTCTAAAAGTACTAACGTTAACTATAAACAACCCTGTACATATATGTGTGTCACACATATAGGGTGTCTCAAAAAAATGTACTCACCCTTGAACCGTTGCTAACATGCTGTCTTCTTTGCGTTGCAGGTGTGAGGTTCAAACCTTTGCGAACATGATTCTTTAATCACATTTAATCATGTTCGCAAAGGTTCAAACCTCACACCTGCAACACAAAGAAGATAGCATGTTAGCAACGGTTAAAGGGTGAGTACATTTTTTTGAGACACCCTGTATATTACAATAAAGACAGGATCCCACCAAAATAGAGAATATAATGTCGAGAATAGATCCAGCTCAGATCTCGTTGACCGGAGATTAAACAATTATTGTGGACTTCTTACAGATCTGAGTCTGGACCTAGTCCTATGTAGTTCCAGTCGGGTTGTACTACAGTCCTAATCTAGCCCAGTCGCGACAACTTAGATGATCAGTCTTGTTCTATTGTGAACCGTAGCAGTAAATCACAGTTGAATGTAGCAATGAGAGTAAAAGAGTAGTGACCGACAATTTTGTTGACCAATTAATGTTTTTCGGAATGAATGTATCTCCACGTGGTGGTGAGTCAATTTACAGTACATAATTATAGTTGAGTGTAGGAAGCGAAGTACAAGATGTTTATGAAGTAGTTAACGAACGTCAGAGGAATTTACGACAGTAAGAAATATTGTATATTACCTTTATTTTTCAAAATTGTCCATCTCGTAGTCTTTGAGTGATGAGAAAATTTTTCTTAGACTACTAGAGTCTCAAAATAGATGCCAGTTTCGATTATTTCATATTATTGGCCAGTATTATCCAACGTGAAGGGGTTTCACCAAAAAACCACACCAAGACCGTCAAAACTCGATATAACGGCATTAAAAATAGTTTTTTTGCATGGCTATGATACAAGCCAATGAAAAGGTAGTGTCATGGGCAGAAATTGTGAACGGTCGAGTGCCATCGATTCTATGGTTTAATGGTGTTGTATCAGTTGATTCCGAAGAGTAATCTCTAAAGAAAATCATGTTACTATTTGTTGCATCAAGTGCTAATGAGCAAGGGCACTGCTATAATCAGCATGATGCTCCTTCTCACTGCTCAAACGAAAGTCTTTAATTTTTTTTAATTTTCCGACTGAGTGAACAGCCTTAGCCTATCCATAGCTGCGACCTAAACCCTTCAGACTACTGGTTTTGGGGAGAAAAAAAGTCCATTGCGCATCAACATGAGTTATCAAAACTTCACGATCTGGAGAAACTTCAAAGTGAAACTCCAACTAAAACTAATTTGGAAGAATTTCAACGTTCTGCTTCTACGTAGCCTTAGCCAAAGGGTTTAAATCAGTTCTTTCTTAAAAATGGATCGGTTAAGGTTGATCCACAACAACTTTAGCATTCAACCCAAATATTACAGTACATGAATTATTTGATTTCAAGGATCGCAGCAAAGTTTGTAGGTATTTTAATAGAAAGGACACGTTTAACAATTTCATAGTAGGATAATACTTGGTTTCAGTAGGAGCAATTTTTAACTTGACAAGAACGAGATTAGATTTAAGAATACCATTTTATTCTTCAACTGCATGTGTAGCAAAGTCGTAATTATCTTTCGAAGCATAACAAAATACGACTACGCATAAATGAATTGCTATCATCTGCTACTCTACGGGAAACTTGAAGAAAGTGAACTCGTCGAAACTAGAAACTAGTTTTTTTATATCTTCAGAAAATTTTCACTCAACTTTTCATCATAACTTGAACCTCCTTTTCAAATGTGTTTAATCAAAAGTTTGAAAATAACTAAGGAAGACGAAAACCTAACTGATCCAAATTTCAGATAATACATAAAGAAATTCTACTTTTAGTGCAGACCCTACACCAAAGTTATCGTCTACGTGACACGGAGCCGAAATATCATCGGGGTGTGGTGGGAGGATGGGGGTAGCATGAATACCCCAGCACCTTCTTGGTCAAAGAACCAAGCGTTGTGCTACTATCGTCCCACGGGAAAGTTGCCTGTAGGGGGTGATAGTAGAGAACTAGGATCTCAATTCAAAGCCACAGAGCTACATTCGCTCAACATACTGCTTATATTGGTGTCCGGCTATGACCACCTCATGTGCTTGAAATAAAACGATTATATTTCTTAAATTCTCTGTGAGAATGCAATTGCATTTGTCGAGTTACAACTGTGAAACATAATGCCAGATTTCAAAATTTAATACAAATAACCACAAAACAATGTCAAATACAATTATATTGTACCTGAAACCTTCCAATTTGCGTTGTACTCACACATAAAACACTGAATTTGAGCTACCTAATCTGTTGAAAGGGTTGTTCAATGTCTGAAACTACAAAGTCATTAAAGCAATTTTTAAGGAGCAACTGAAACAATTTTTTTAGCAAATTAACACCAGAATATGCTGCTTCGTTCAAATAAGGAATTTCTTCGATTTTCTAACTACAGGTTAATACTGGACTTACTGTAAGTAGTAGCTCACAAGTTTGTGTTAATCACAAAACGATTTGAGATTTAAGCATCGATGCATTACAAGTCTAAAGGAATTTCTTACAAAATGTCATGACCAAGCTGTTAATAGTGTATTGCATCGTTTTCCTCAAAGGGAGATTTATCTAGTTAGAACAGCTAGAGCTACTGAAAAATGATTGGAAACCGAATTAACTTTCTGCTACGCCCCAAGGCAAAACAACAAGATATTTCGCCTAGTGGGTCAAAAATCTCATTTAAGGGGTTGAAACTAAATTAATATGAGGTGCATCAATTGAAACCTTATTGTTAGCCCTCACAGAACTATTACACGTCGCGCACAAAATTTGAAACATTGGCAAACACTACCGCCGTTACCTAAAGAAATTACCTTTCGAAATGAAAAAAAAACAGAGCCTCCAATACAATTTAGCATAGCTAGCTCATAAAAAATGCTGAATAGTGTTAACATCAGGAATAGCGGTATGAGTAACTATCCCCAACAGTCTCGTTAAATTCATTATCAATAGAACTGCGACTTCCTTATCATTCACTATAGCTTCCTTATTAAGGAATTCAGTCCCTAATAGTTTTAGAAAATTTAGAAATTAACATCAAATAAGTGAACTTTGTCCTACCCCTCAAGTTAACGCACAAACGTATCACATTGTCAATTTGAGATATAAAATTCAGATATTCTAACTGATTGACGTCTCCACCAGAAAATAAGACACATGCTAAATTAGGATATTGAAGTGTACAGTTTGTAGCAATTTTGCTGGAAGAACGATCATTAACCTCATCAGCAATGTTCTCGATTTGCTTTCGGCGTTTCGTAATTTCTAATTAGGGTGATGTGGGGGCAAGTCGTACTACTAGTGGCATTATATTTGCCAAAATTCAGGTTTCGATGTCAGAGCAACTGC
>VCRD01001640.1:98955-123294 GCA_006783055.1 Trinorchestia longiramus | reverse complement strand
TGCCCGTGGGTTAAACCTAACTTGTGCCCGTGGGTTAAACCTAACATCACCAGCTTGGTCGACTGGTGAGCGAATATGCTTGCGATCGGGAAGACTCGGGTTCGAATCCCGCTGCCGACATGGTTGACGCAGCTGGAAATACGGCATGGGACTTGGGTAAAACAACCGAATAATTATCGAAGTAATTATCCGACTCAAGAATGGGCCAGAAGGTTCGTTCCTATAGCCTCATTCTATTCTATCAAATGCATGAACATGAAATTTTTGCCTGGAGATTCGCTTGCTATAAAAAATCCGAAGCATTTAGAGGCTAGATTTTCCAAACCTACGTGGGATATTCTGAGCTCATATTTCATTAGAGGGAAAAAGGAAATGCCACGTTCAAGAAATAAATATAAACTATCACGAACGCTTAAAATGCACGTTCCACAAAACTACGTCCATGCAGACTTAATCTTTGTATATGAAGTGTCCGGAGTTGGAAATCTTGGCGTACGAAGACACAGACAGTTCACCTGCATACCAGTGGTCTCATTTCTGTACACACCGGCATCCCTGAACTACTTTAAATATAATTCCTCCTGCTCTTAGTCTACATGGTGCGTTTAAGTTCAAATATTGTGCACAAACTATACGAGCGATTTTCTATTTAATATGTTTGGTTTAGTCAAAAAATGACTTGTTCCATCGAGGTTCGCTAATGACGGCAATGCATTGGAGAAGCATCTTGGACCCCAGATAGATAAACAAGCAGGCAAAAAGGAATAGAAAGCAATACAAGTGTAAATTTATTTTAGTTCCTTCAAATGGAATGTAGTATTATTGCGAATGTTGCTTCTATGCCCCAGACTGATAGGAACTCCTGCATGAAAAAACGCTCGAGCTACAACAGAAGCTGGTCATTTAATAACTATGGAAAATCAAGATGATGTTGATGTAAAGTGCACGCATAAACGACACACAAAAATCTAACCGATTCTGAACGAAGAGCAGTATTACAGGCTCTACTGGAGAGATCTAAAGCTCGGAAGCTGAAACGTTAACCAGCCTCCCAACACTCCACACCTGAACGCACTTGACCTCCGTTATTTCAATTCAATCTAATCCCTTCAGCACCAAAAAGCTCCAATTAACGTTAATAATTTAATTGAAGCAGTGAAAGACAACAGTGAAAAATTTCAGTGATCAGAATTGAACAACATTTTCCTTACTTTCCAGCAATCATTGGAACAAATTATTTTTGGCTGACGGTGGCAACAATTACAGCCTACATTTGTCGAAATTATAGTTCGAAAAAAAAGGAATTTTTCCAAATTGAATCGAAGTCTCAAGAGAATAAAAGGATTAATTAACAAGTATTGAGTAAATATTTTAAGATTTATTCTTAATTAATATCACAATATTCTTTTTTATTTGTTAATACATTTTTAATTTAATCTATTCTGAAAATGTATGAAATATATAATTAAGCCAACCTGTATTGTCCTTGAAACAAACCTTCCTTAAGAGTTTAAACTTGTATACATTAAATATTTTCGACCAACTTCAACACTGACATGGACCTAATATTTCGGACCGAAGGGAGTATTTATTTTTAAAAGGCTGTCGTTCGCAGTTTGTACTGGTATTCCTGAGGTGTTTATAAGAATAGAATAGAATGAGGCTATAGAAACGAACCTTCGGACCCATTCTTGGGTCGGATAATTACTTCGATAATTATTCGGTTGTTTTACCCAAGTCCCATGCCGTATTTCTAGCCGCGTCAACCATGTCGGCAGCGGGATTCGAACCCGGGTCTTCCCGCTCGCAAGCAGATTCGCTCACCAGTCGACCAAGCTGGTGACAGGCGGGTAACATCGTATTCTAGATAAAAAAAAATTAGATCTTGCTCTTTTGAATGAGACCTGTCCCAGCCTCCTAGCATCAGTGGTATTCAAACTACAGCCTTTTAAAAATGTATACAATTTTTGGGACACCCTGTACGAATGATCTAGAGGCTGCACTGCAATTGTCCATTAACCCTTTAACGACCAAATGAATCCTGAAGTTCTCCTAAAGTGTTGTAAAAAAAAACTTTACGTGTTTATTAAGACAGCACTGCACTCAACAGTCCCAGCACTCTCAGAACATGTAACGCTTCTGCTTGTCTAGACGCTGCCCGCAGTATGACCACCTAATGAACAATGTGTGCTTGTGTTGCAGTCTTCTCTTCGGGAACAAAAAATTTTGTGTCAGAGGATTAATCAGAAGAGTCTCCCAAGAGGCGGTGCAGGAGATCCTTTTTCTTGCGTTCCAGCAGCGCCTCCTCCATCTCCTGCTGGCTGGGAATGTTGGGCACATGAGCCATGTAGCGCAACACTGCCGCTCGTTCATCCTCCTGTAAGCCATACTCTTGTTAGTTTTCATCACCACATTAACCCATTCATCACCCATTGTTTCTGAAAATCAACCAATTTTGACAAAATTTGCAATCTGATCCTAGTACAGAAGATTTTACGCTGAATTCACATATTACCTGTACATCCATTTTTTGTAAGTTCCATGGTTGAAATTATGTGGTAAAAATACCCTTTTCGGTGGTATACGTGTTTACGCATCCAAGTCCGAAAAATACATATTTAGCGAAAACGTGCATATACTTCTTCCTTGGTCAAGAAGGTAATACAACAAACAGTGAGGATTCTCATACAAGGTGAAGTGAGATAAAGTATCAAACAGCATTCCAGCTCCACTCGACTGTTAAAAGAACATAGAACTGTGGAAAACACTAAAACAGCACTAAAATAAGACTTTAACTTCAATAAATGCTAACAATTTGTCGACCGGTTTCAAATCGAGGGTTCCATGAATCTAGTAAACCGAATTGTTCAGTAAAACTTAACTATTGCGTCTTCTTTTCAAGTCTTAAAAACTTGTTTGTTGTTCCCCAAATATTCTGCTCGATTGTGCATGTCTTTATCATTACATTAGTGTTGAGTTTTACTTTGCAAAACTAAGATACAATATTTATTATTAGAGGTAGAACTTTTAATGGTAGTTCACAAGAAAATTGTCCAAGGCCTTATGGGAATGATTTTGACAAAGTAGTGTGTATTCATCAATTATCGTGGAGTAAAAAGAATTATTACATAGCACATCCCACAGTCGTACCTCGTCAATGCTGAACTCGTCAATGTCTTCGCTGTCCTCTTCTCCAGCATCGTTGTCGTCATCCTTTGGTGCCTCGTCATCACCGTCATCACTTCCATTAGCTTGCTTACTTTGCTTGAATTTCTTTCGACGGTAGTTAAGGATGAGCTGTCGGACAGCTGCAGTGATCACAAAAATGGTGTTAATGTGAGACAGCAGATCACGAAGAAGAGTGAACAAAAATTTCCATAAGTGTTCAGTGAAAAACTCGTCGCCGGTAAAAGTACCTGTAGACTCTCATGAAATGTTGCTCCATATTTACAGAAGCAATACAGGTTATCAAAGTTAACCACAGCTTCTAAAAGAATCGATTTAAAGCATCAAACTAAGCTACTTATTCTCGCACTCATAAACCCATTTGCTTCCCACTGCTGAGTCCAGTCCCTAATTTCTATTGTTTATGAACACGAAGACGATCAACTAACCTTGCTGCTCAACCTCCTGCTCGAGGGGAGCCAAGACCCCGTCATCGTCATCTCTGTAGCCGTAGTAATCAGCATCAATATGCTTCATAAGGTCAGCCCGTGTTCGCCGGGGAGGAGCCGCTGGTTCCTGCTCGAACAACTCCCGCACTCCAGGCAGCTCCTTCGCTGCCCCGAAATACATGTACCCTCTGAAAAACGCAAATTTTTATACATATCATATTTACCATAGTGAAACTTCTTGGTAACAAGACCAAAACTAAATCATTTCGAGTCTGTGTTCGCGTCATTCATTTAGACAAGAAAAAATCAGATTTCTTGCTTCAGTACCATCTAAAATTGAGAGCTCGTTAACTCTGTAGCTTAGCGGGAATTGTGATCTACTGACTGTTCCAAAAATGAATGTCAGTTTTGATCCATTTCAATGCGGACATGTGCAGTCAGTGAAGCCTTTTAAAAAAAGTCAATGGAACATATATTTCTAAACCGACTCGAAACAATTAGGCACAGGAGCTTCAAGAAAATAGTATTAGATTTTCCGACTACGGTAATCGAAACGTACTCAGGAGCAAAGGATTTGATAGCTGCGATGTTTTTAGCACGAAACAAAACTATCCTGCATGAATGGACGAACACTCGTAAAAATAAAAAACGCTACATATTGTACCTGTGTGTATACAGGCTACACTGAACAGGAATATTCAAACCGGATACTTAAAATTGAATTCTACGTTCACTCAAACACAAAGACCATAGGAGCTCTAAATTGTCTTCATGCACAAGCAAACAAAACACAAGTGCAGGATAATCTCTCAACACACAGACCACAAAGAAAATACACTAGTCTTCTCCTTCAGCACATGCACACATGGTACAAAAACGCAAGTATCATACTTCACATCATCTCTAAAAACTAAGAGCACAGGTCATTCATATTTTCTGAATCCATATGAATATAAATACAAGTGAATAAGCTATCCATGTTCTCTCATTCCACAGACCATCAGAACACAGACACAAGACCAGAAGCAAAATTCTACACAGAATAAGCAAGAAAGCAGCACCTGTTGCCAGGAATCTCCTGTCCGTCTGAGCCGAAAAGTTTGGGTCCTGACACGCTGTAATCTGGACCACCCAGCTCTCTGATGCGCACCTCCCAGTGGCCTTTCTCCCTCAGCAGCTTGTTGATCTCATCGTTCAAGTCACGGATGCGAAACTCGCCAAGTCCAGCTGGAAAAATATTCATTTGATTATTCTTTTCAGAAAGCAACCAGTTGAATGTCGAATAAAATGTATGGAGGCCTTTATGAAGTTATAACTGGAGTTTTGATGAAACAAAGCAACCTGTACGACTTGTAGGTTAGAAGTCAGCTGTACAATTATATGATCATTTTTCAGGAAGTTTCTGTTGCGGTTCAGCAGCTGGTGTGCCAGTACACCCACATACGAGATGATCACCTTAATTCAGTCACACTATAGTCACCCCACAGTGCTGCTTTGGTTCTGGTCTCATCGCTTTATCCAAGAAAATATACCACTGCAGGAAAAAACCATTGACGAACATTGGCATCGTCAAATAATAAAAGTAATGCAATAGAGAAACCTGAATGTGCATCTCTGTGGTATGAAACACGAAATAAAAATGTCAAGTTAGCTGTTCGATTGTTGGAGGGGGTGTATGTGCCGTTTATACCTAAACAGCATACATTATGCCAGAAGTAAAGTTTTCATCATAATCAGAACAAAAGTGATACACTACAAAAAATATGGAAAAATCTAGTGAATTAGGTTAGTATGGTTGAGGTGGAGTCATGTAGCCCTCATTTCTCCTGATGTAAGATTGAGAAGAAGAAGAATGTAGCTAACAGAGGTGCCTTTACATTGACACTCAATGTAAAGGCACCTCTGTTAGCTACATTACAATTAGTAGACAGATGTAGAGTTGAAGATACCAATGCAGGAATTAAGGTTTCTTGATGTGAAAGCCTCTTTCACATCAGAGAAGAAGAAAGACAATGTGTGCCTCAGTCTGAAAGCAAATAAGAATCTAACACAAGACGTATTGCTGACTCTGCAATGGGTAGCAGATGTCATTTTAGTGGAACAAAAAATTCATTCGCAATGATAATTTACGACTGCAGTGACCCACAAGGTGCGCAAGTGCATTCCAATTTGCCAACTGTTTACACGTACAAGCAGAAACTGACCATTTTGTATCTGTGCCACTTTACGAGCCACTTCAGAGATAACCTGGTTGCGCCACCTGTCCGCCTGCCGCAGGTCTGAGCAGTCCGATGCCAGGTACGGCCGCCGTGTCTGTGTGGGCTGTGACCCGCCTTCCTGTGCAGCTCTCCACCGGGCCAGGGTCGTCCTAAGCAGAGTTGTTCATGTTTACACTAGTAGACCCACCCGTAAAAAAATTCCAGCATTTTTTCACTGAATTTTTGTTTGATTTGCCAGTGGACGCGGGCTTTGCGAAGGAGTTTCCACATTGAAGGATGTGCCTTTGGTATCCACAATACAAGCGTCACAGAGAGACGGACTAAGCACGCCAGCAAGCAACAAACTCTGTATTATTATACAGTGAAATTGTCTGTCATTTCCTGTCTTTTGCAACTTGGATACAGGTTGAGACAACAACAAAGATCGTTTAAGATGCAAGATATTGCCTATTAAATGTCAAAAAAACACTACAAGAAAGCCAGGTTAATTGACTATAGACCAACCTTGTTCAGTTTAACATGTTTGGAGACTAGCTATTTAGAACTAGGTGACTCGTCTTGAACATTAATTTAACCTCACCCCAATGGGGAATTGTAACATTAAAATGATTCCTACACTTACTTTAATATAATGGAGTAGCACTATTCAAACGTTAAACATAGAATTAATAAAGTACTGGTTGGCAGAATAAGAAATTTTATGAAAATAATGAATTTGATATGCTGTATTTTTTAATTAGTAAGTTCAGATAGCCAGAAAAAAACATTACAGAATTACAATTGCAAATTAAGCTATACAGAAGTCTTTAACTTGGTACAGATATTAGAAATAAAATACTACTTGAGTTGCACTGAGGATTACACAAATTTGTTTACATTAACAAACTTTGCTTATTAGTACACAATTGCCACTACAGTCAACTTTTGGGCAGAACAACTTAGCCACAAAATCAGGCCCCAGCTGTCATACTTTACCAGAACTTCGAAATGATTTTCCATAATCTTATGGAGACTCACATGGCTTTTTCTGCATTTCGTGCCTGAAAACAGAAAACCAGTTAACATTTTTTATAGAAAGCTATAATAAAGTAATGTTGACAAATTTTACTTCTATTTAAATAATGGTTCAATAAAAAATATTTTTTTTGGTAAAAAATACTACATATGGTTATACAAATTTGTAATAGATGTAAAACATAATGTTATGAATTAAAATACTCAAATACATATACAAAATATTTTTTGTAGCCCTGCTAGTGATTACTCAAAAAAATAATTGTTTATATGCAATATTTGCCTAAGAATCAAATAGCTACAGTACAAATATTCTTATACTTATTAAGTTTTTATACTTCCCTACAGTAATTCATATATTCTAATTATGTACATATATGTATGTATTAATAATGTAGAAATTTCGAAGTGAAGCTGCATAAACAAGAGAACAAATTTATATTAATAAGCTGCAGAAAAGCACTCAGTACTGTTTCCTTGCTACATAAAATATCCCAGATATTGCAGAAATATCATTTAATAAAATTACACCAAATAAAAAGGTGCAAAATTAGAGTCTCTTAAATACCTCAATTTCAGATACCAGAAATGTATAGCTTATTTTAGTTGATAAGCTTTACTCTAGTAAACTGAACTTAATAACTTAATACAAAGCTGGTAAAGAAAGAATGAGACTTTTAAGATCAAATGTCTTGCAACAGTGCAGCCACAAATCAAGATAGCAAAAACTATCATAAGAAGAAAAATAAACCTGCTGTTAGTAAAAAAAACTGTACAGAATGAAAACATACATCTAATACAAATGCTTTAATTGAAGTAAAAAGAAATTCACTCTTCTCTAAAATAAATAATACCTTTTTTACAGATGATACCAATCAGAGATAAAATATATAAATTATGAGAAAACTCAAATTCACAGATACTTTAGAGGAGTATAACACTCAAGCACAATCAGCATATGTATAGGAGTACTTATTCAAGGTTTGTCAAATGTAGCAAAACAAATGAGAACCAGCCTAATAATTAATAAGACAAATGATGTGGAATAAAATTTGCAGACAATCTCAAACAACAATACCATGAACGAACTCAGCTGAAATGCAAATGATTAACATCATAAAATTTTCACTTACCATCACTGATGTTGTTGTAAGTTCCTTATGATGTGTTGTTGTAACAATCACCAGACGTCTGTAATGAAATGGTCTGCTGAACAAACTTTTGTCAAGCCTGAGAAAAAGACTGTGACTACTATGATTGAACACGTGTTTGTTTGTAAACGTTGTGCCAGCTGATTTCAAAGAAATGCGAAATTGCGGAAAAGTTATAAAAATCTCTTGCTCCGCGCTCACATGTAGTTGAAAAAAAAAACAAAGATTTAATTTAAGCATAAGCAAATACTCCTTATTGTAAGAACATTTGTTATAACTGTATTCCAAATTTCAGTGAGAAATCAAAGAGGTTATCATAGAAATTTTAGGTATTGAAAAAGAAAAACATATTCTATATAATAAACCACCTAATAGCCAAAACTTCATGGTAAATATCCTTTGAGCTAAAAACAAAACGATTAATCTGTATTTATTCTTTACGTCACTTTAAAACGGTTTATTTAGAGCGATATTTTCAAGTCAGCAGCGCATCGGAAGAATACCTGCTTTCACTGTAAGCAAGTGGTTGGTGATCGGTTCTTGTCCTGTTATGTCCTTAATTTTGGACCCCCATGTGGCGCCCAAATTGTCTCTGATTTTGCCACCGAGACCAGGTGGGCTAATTGAATGACTTGAGCTGAAATTTCTATTTTGTTGTAAGTTGCAAGGCTCAGGCTGCAAACTCTACTCTGTAGCTTTATCGAAAAGTGAGTAGGCACTCCGCGTCGACCAATCAGCGGCTCCACTGTGGCAGCTGAGCTTGACCGAACACTTATACAGGCGGCCGACCTACCAGTTTCAGCATTCTTTACCAAGCGCTTTCAAAATCAACATCTTTTCCGAGTGTTCCCAAAGTCAATAACTCCGCCAAGAATTCTCCTCAACTTGCGGCCAACAACAAAGGGAAGGAAGAAGAAACTAGCCATCCTGTTAACGAAGTATTAAACTTATCCTATCTTTAACTGTCGTTTATCACACTAGGTTCGTTGACGGTCCTTTACTATCTGACACACTCTGAGTAAGACAAATATATCCAATACCTGCTCGGGGATAAGAGATGTCTGAGGTTTGGGAACTGAAGAATGATAGATATCACTACGAGTGCAACTTCTACATTCGAGCCTCTACTTCCTGTCCCAAGATGGACGGGAACAATCGCTGAAAGCATGACTAATGGTCTTAAATATCATTAAAAATAAATATCCACCGAATATTACACGTGTGTCTTAATAGAATGCCTTTTTCTACACATAAGTTTAGGATCATTATTGTGAATTACTGTCCAATTAAACTTTTATGTAGAGCAATGGTACTCGCACGCTACATATCTATCAAATATTTCGATGGAACTACGTTATACTTCCCTAGAAAAATCATTTCTACATATAAACGAACTTATTTAAATTAATTTTAACAGCTTTCATGGAAGCAAATTGTATTTTCAAATCGCTCAGCTTCAGAAAGTACCCGATATATAGCGATATTGACGCAATCTCTTGTGTATTTTAGGGTAATTGACAGATCGTAGGAATAAGACCCAGTCCCAGTGGCATGTTAGTTCAAGCATGCAAAACAACCGAATTTCCTACTGGCCAATAAACATCGGAAGTGCTTAGTAGAGTTGTCGCAGGAAATATGTCAAATAGCGTCGAATTATCTATAAGTAAATTTTTTTCTTTAATTAATCATTTCAGTTTGTTTGTATTTTGAAATTTCGTGTTGCTTTGACTGACTTAGCTGCGAATTTAAACCTAGTGTTTTTCAAGATGAGCCAAATTGGATTCCAATATTACATGAATAGTAGTTTGCTTCTATTGTTTGTTTTTACAAAAACTGCAGGGTTAAAACTTGTGTCCTGTGGTGCCACTTAGTTCTTGAAAGAGATTTTAGTGCATTTATGGAACCCTAATTGGGTGAAAATAGTATTGATTATCAATTATAAATTATAACTTGTATTGATTTATTAAAATATCATTACATGAATGTTCATAAATTGAAAAAGGTTAATAATCTGATTGAAGTCATATTGTTAAATTATTGAAAATTTTGTCTTAATTCTTATTGCATTCAAGGGTATTATCCTTTTATTAATGTTTTATTTATGTTGCAGATTTTCTTCAGTTAATTTGTGTATTTTATCATCAGGAAGTTGAAAGTGTTGGTAAACATAATGTTTAAGAAGTAAGTCCCATTGTGTAGAATTTGATAATGGTTCTTTTTATATACCGTAGCCTATTTTATTATATACTATAGTAGGCTATGCCCTCTAATTGTTTGCATGCAGTCCAGTATATGGTTGGAGTTTATCAGTGTTATACTGGTATTTTTATAGCAAACTTGAAATAAATAGTTAGCAGTTTTAGTAAAGGTAATATATGGAAAACAGTTATGTGATCAGTAAAATTTTGTTTTCTTGGATTTGAACATATAAAAACTAGAAAATTCTTGAACCACTTGTGCCAATAACTTTGTGATGTTCTTCTAATTTTTTGGACCAAAGAGAAATGCTGCTGTGAACATGCCAGCCATGGGCAGAATAAATAGCACATGCATCATTTTGCTGGTTCTTGTTTTCTTCTATATTTAAATTATGCTTAATAATAAAAGTGTAAATTTAAAATACACAAAAAACAAATGTGAAGATGAAGATAATATAGAGGTTTTCAGAGAAATTTTTTTAGGTGAGATATCATGGATCAGTGGTTACATTTGTCATTGGAATCAGTCCATTGATATATTCATATAACTGCTTCTCAGTTCTATGTGAACTAATTTTTTTTAATTGGTTGGTTGCTTTTGTTTATTAACAGCAACTGTGGCTCTGCTTGCATGATTTTAAACCTTTGTTTCTGATATTTTCTGTATTTTGCTATTGCTGGTGTAACTTCCAAAATAACATAATAAATCCCATATATCATTGCTACTGCTGGTGCATCAAGGTGGCTAACTTATAATTTGTTGTTTTGCAGGTTTGATGAGAAGGAATCTGTGTCTGGCAGCCAGCAGCTCAAATCGTCAGTGCAGAAGGCAATTCACAGAAAGCTGGCTGAAGATTTTCCTCTTATTGAAGACTACATCAGCACCATCCTTCCCAAAAAAGACCCTTTCAAAATCATTAAATGGTTGGTTGCTTTCAGATGCCCTCATCATATTGTATTGCATCAGTAACCTTGTAAATGCACTTAATGTTGCTAGTTTGGAATGCACTTAATGGAATGCACTTAATGTTGCTAGTTTGGAATGCACTTAATGGAATGCACTTAATGTTGCTAGTTTGGAATGCACTTAATGGAATGCACTTAATGTTGCTAGTTTGGAATGCACTTAATGGAATGCACTTAATGTTGCTAGTTTGGAATTTCTGGTCTAAATATGTAGTTCAATTAACTCATTTTTATTCAGCTAAAGTAGAACCATGAAAATTTATAGAAATGTTTTAAAAAATTTTCCATTGTGAGTTCAGAATTTTGACTGTAATCTTGAAATCTTTGACTGATTGTTGTGTGTGTGTGCAGCCATGACCACATTGAGATCCTGGCCAGGAGTGATGGAGAGCTTCTCTTCTTCCGCCAGCGGGAGAGCCAGTGGATGCCGACTCTCAGGCTCCTACACCAGTGTGGGTGATGGTCTCTTCTTCCCTTTGTTTCTATGTGTCCATAAAGTCTCTCATAAAAGTCTCTCATTAAGTCTCAACAGCATCTCTTTCACAAACAGAATCCCTGAAACACACAAATGCAAAATATTATAAAAAACTTAAATAAACACTGAATACAACAGAAGAAATCTGAATAAAATATCTTACCAATTGCATTGGTAATAAATTTTTGAAATGGTAAAGAGACTTTATGGACACCCTGTACATGTGTGTTTTGTGTCATCTTCTTGAGGCAGCAGCTCTGACTTAGAAACCAGTGACACCATCTGGTGGGTACAAGTTTTTAGGGCACCTCGAATGGATTTATTTTTGAAGTTAAAGTTTTTCTTGGGAAAAATATACAGCTTTAGTTTCTCTTATCCCATCTGAACTCTGGTTGTAACGACTGAGACATGTGTTCTTACAATTGGGGATAAAACTACGCATGAACCTCATGTCAGGGATTTTATTAAAAATTTGTTTAGGGTATAGGTCTAGCTATTAGCTGGTTAGATATTCATCTTCTTATAGTATGACTGCTGCAGGACATCTCTGTGTAAGATGTCTGTTGGATTGCTTAATGTAAAAATTGTATTTTTTGATTCAGGTCCCATTATCGTCTCGAATGCGGTACACCCAGATGTTCGTGAAGTGTCGAAATTAGTTTCTACTATTCGAATTCTTTATCTACTTCGCGAGTAACTGTTTTCAAAAATGGTTTAGTGAGTTGCCAACATTTTGAATTGCTATAGTTTATGTGATCAGTGTTGCACGGTTCGCACATGGGCATTTTAGGTCCAGTTACATACACATTCTCTATAGTTTCGTATTGATGTGTCTCATTTCTTGAGTTATTTTCTCTAATTTATGTCTTCTAAATAAGCAAACAAATGAAGTTGTAGGCTTACTAATGAATGACTCCATTTTTAGATCCATTTCTGCTACCATGGATGAGGGTAGACAAGGGTGCTATTCGTTTCATCTTGAGCGGCGCAAACATCATGTGCCCCGGCCTCACTTCACGCAAGGCTCGTATGAGTCAAGTGGAAAAAGGTAAGAGCTCCTCAAACATACATACATTTCATAAAACGCATGCATATGCTAGAGTGAGTGTAGAAAGAAAATTTGTGCAGGTAGTGTGCACTGTAATCATAAATCTCCAACACTGTTTTCCACTGGAAATTTTACAGGTATCACGTTAACCAATGGAGATCTGCGAATTTACATGTAGTTAAATAATCTATGACTAATTTCTGAGAAAGAAAAAGGAGTCCTATCTCGTTCTACTTCTGTTGGCTTTCAATTTACAATTATCACTCGTGTTGAACTTTGCATTCTTTCTACAGTACTACTTGTACTCAGAATCTGTTTTGGATTTGACTTTAGAGTTGAGTTTGATAGATAGGTAGGTTGTGATTTTCATTTTTAGGAAGTTAGTCTATTTGTTTAGTCAGCCAACTCACATTCTTGTATAGTCTCTTCTGTTGCCGTCTTCTTTGTTCGTTACTTTCAGTGCGAGTTCGTCAGAGCTGAATTCTTGCTTGTTAAACAGTTTATTAATTGTTCTGGGCATGCCACGCTTGATGCGTGAGAGTTTTAGTCGTACACTACAATAATTGCGCACATATTTGTGTTGAAGTAATAAGACAGCCGTGTGTGTGTGTGTACAGGAACGGTGGTTGCAGTGATGGCAGAGGGCAAGCAGAGTGCACTGTGTGTAGGTGTGACGACACTTTCTTCTCAGGACATCGCAAAGCAAAACAAGGGCGTGGGTGTAGAGAACTACCACTATCTCAACGACGGGCTTTGGTGCATGAAGCCTTTAAAATAATACCTGCCCTCCTAGGCTCTTGCTTACGAGATATATTGGTTGCATGGTTCAGTTCAGTCGCTAAAACAGTATTGATAATAATAGTAATGATCGTATATACTTAGGCATGGTCCTCTTATTATTGAATGATGGGCTAAGTCATGGTTTCGATTTCATTTAAACTTTTTTTCATTCGGTCGCCAGTTTCAGCTAAAAAATCATTTTCTAATCCTGTACGAGTATTGCTCGACTAAGCAGCTCTCACAATTTCATTAATGCTACGTCAAAGTGCGTCGTTCTTTTTTACACCACTCCTCGAGTGAAGATGGACCAGGTTTGTGGCAAACAATTAGCGCCATTCACACATTCTCCTTTTCCGAGTTTTAAAACTTATTTGTGCTTTTAACATAATTCTACCTCCCTTTGTTTGTGAAGCGTCATATTTGTATCGTGTCTTTAAACTATCTCTTACCAGTTGCTTAACAAATTAGGATTTCGTGATGGATCTTTTGTTTTAGGGTAGATTTCCCGTACAGTTAAGTTTTGTTACTTTGAGTTAAGGGAAGACTGACTTCAGGCAAATGCACCGTTGTTTTCATCTCTGCTTTCTTGCTGTTGCTAAACACGCGTACTTCGAAGGTATATATGAACTCTCCAGGATGACAAGGTAATCCAACGTTTTGTTTCCACAGTGTTTTGTATACTTACTGAAGGTATTTACAGCAAAGCTACGTGATTACGCCTTAATTTTACTTAGCAAATTTTAAGATACATGGCGAAGAATGTAGATGTAAGTTTCTGTGTGCGGTCATGCCTTGCACGTGCTTGTCTCCACTTCCAAAGCACATAATCTTGTGCATTCTGATCGTTCAGTACACATACAACCAATAAATCTTGTTGCGTTTTCATTGTTTTCGGTTTTGTCCTATGAAATAACCATTGCCTTTGGTTAGGGTTTAGGACAATGATGTTATTTGCTGGGCTTGTGTTTTTATTGTATTCCAAAAATGTCCTTCAATTATAGCTAATTGAAGAAACGTAACTCAGAAAATATAACTCGAACATTTGAGAATTTATTATTCATATTAAGCAGAAATTTGCATTCTTTGTGGAAAACAAAGTAAAATTGAATCGCTCACAGCGAGCTGAACAGAACACATGAAAAATACCGGAAAAAATGATTTCATTGAAGTTTACTGCATAGTGCATGGGAATTTTCTTCAATAATTATTTAAATCAGTTTAGTGTAACAGGCAAGACTGATGCTTAACCCTTTCGGTACTGACGGCATCTCTGGTAGCCGCAGTCATTTTTCGCCTATTAAGATGCAGAGCAACACGTGTGTCTGTGCAAACGCTGGTAGGGCAGTGCAAGCTACAGTTTGATCAGGACAATGCAGTGACTCTAAAACATCACAAAGCATCTTTTTTTAAATTTGATGTTAAATATGTTGAAAAGGTTCTGATATTTGCATCATGGTACCGAAAGGGTTAATGGCGCACACGAGTACAACCATCACTAATACGAAGACATGATGTAGAAGTTTTGTAATTCGAGCATTGTGTATGAGAGCCCCGTAGCTTTTGGATGACAAGGACTATTTATTTTGATATTGGCCGTTTAATGGAACAAATTTTACGAACAAATAATAAATACGCAAAATATATTCAGAATGGATCACATTGGTTTTCTGGCTTCATTAAAATCTTTCAGTACATTTTCTCTAAGCAATTATAGTGGCGTAATTGAAGACGATTAAAGCGATAAAACGAAATTTAGACAATGGTATTCAAATGGTTCAACAGATATTTCTTTTGACTGCCAGTTTACACCAGCATAGGAAGTGAACAAAGGCACCTCAAAGAAACGGAGTTGGAAAAAAAGATACTCTAAGACAAAGATACTCTTACAACAAACACTGTAAGCCGATAACTCTTTACACAATACTGAAAATCTAGAAAAAATCCTGCATAAAATAATGATAACGCTGAGTTTTAGATTTTTTTATAGACAATGTACGTTACAAATGCCATACACAACTGCATCAACGCTCCTACGAAGACAAGGTACGGAATACAACTTGCCCAATGTACGAGTTCAGAAAGTGCCAGCGATTGTAAATATGATAATAGGGGAAAAGAGAGAGTTTGTCCACTGATGTACTGGCACCACCGACGGTGCAACACGCTCAGCAAGATGAGCATTCTCTGAAGAGTAGTACACTGTCGTGTACGGTGTCAGAGTGAGGCAGAATACGGCCTGAACGTTGCGCTATCTGTACGCCTGCTCAATGCTGAGGAAGCTGAGCTGGTTACCCTAAGAAAGAGAAACCCAAGGAGAGGGTAGAGTGAGTCAGTAGACTTCCTGAGAGCTCAGGATTCCTACCAAACCCCAATGAACTCCAAGCTCCTTCGATGTTTCTGCTAGGGAAAGACAAATATATCCGCTGTTTTTTTGCTGAATATCCGACAATATTCTATAATCAACTTAGTATGTAGCTCTGGACTGACTAAGTTCTGTAGTAATGATCATCACCTTCTACCTTCACTCGCAAATAAGTAGCCGTGGTGACCGTTATCGTGAAAAACATTTTTAAACGTCAGTATTCTGCGAGATGCAGCAGGTCACTTCCTTTGATTATGTGGCTAAAAATTCATAATGCATGGTGTCAAAATTATATACCCAATATACGAGCTAAAAATCCAAAGCCTTTTTATAGGCATCAGACTAGAACCGACGGCTGCACGGCGAGCGCACGTTGCTGCAACTGTTATTCGATGATGGGCACTTCAGAAAATTCTATTGAAGCCTTTCTGAAGCTCAGCAAGTTAATATTTTTCGCTGGTGAATACCAGTTTCCAGATTAACTCCTCCCAAAGCCAGCAGCCAATCCCGTGAGCGCATTAAATGAAATAAACGAGCGGCTGGCCAGCTGAGCCTGGCAGCTCAAAGCAACAGCGCCAAAATGTGTTCCACGTACATTTTATCGCACGATAAGAGCACAATTTAGCTATGGTCGTAAATATTGTTATAAAAGTTTGAAATTGAAGTTTTCTGAACGGAGTATGCTGAAGATAATTTGGAGATGCGCTAAAGCTGTCACATACATAGACACCTGTTTTAAGAATTGCGATTTACAAGTACGTGCTACTCCGACTCCCGGATGGAAAATAGAGTGAAACACATTTTAGTGAAACGGTCTTTCACCCCCCAACCAACCTCGACGCTGACGTGATCAAGAACTACACACGTGTCGAGCAAGCGCTCTCAAGTCTTGTTATCTTGCTAAATGTGATGAAGGATGAGAATATAGCCTTGCGGCTGAGCTGGAGCTCCTTCAAGCACTCACAACAAAAAAGTTAGTTCCTTTATGTCGGTTAAAAAAAAGTTATTAAAAGAAAATAGAGAAGCCATCGAGCAACATGGTTTTCTAACCGCACTTAATCAGGCGTATTGATGTAACTCGTAGTAAAAGTTTTTACTTGTGCCGTTTTGTAACTTCATTTCAGGAATACGTAGACAAATAGAAGTAATAAAATAAGTTGATGAAGCATAGTAAGCTAAGATGACTATTATATTCAAGTCGCCATAATAATCATTTTTCCTCGACGATTAAGTTAACAAAGACTTACTAAAAACGCCTCGATGCAGTCTCCCTCTATAAAGTGTAAATATTGCTTTTGCATGAAGTCTAATAATTGATGAAAGACTCAGGCAAAAAATACTTATATATGCACGTAAAACGCATTCTAACGCATTCTAAATAATTTTGAACATTTTATACGACACAATGAACAGTAAAGCTTCGCCTCGATAGTACATTATTTCCTTCGTAACAGGAATACTTGAGGATTCCCATGTAGTAGCGTACTACACGGCCGAAGCTTCATTGTTTGGGATGAAAATCATAAAAGCAATGCCGAAGACACGGCGTAATTAACACTCCTAATCTATTCAGATCCACTACCCCGGTCAACAATTTCAGTAACCATTCATCTCATTTGGAAACTGGATCATTGGTTCCACTAAAATGACATTTTACTCGATCATGACCTAAAGTTTACTTCAGTTGTAAGACATATTGTGAATGTATTAAAGACTACGTAGATGAATATTGACAAAATTCTTTAAAAATTCTTTCCAATTCTATCGTTTCTATAGCAGTCGGTGCGTTCGCACTTTTAGGATTCGAAACTTTTGGAGAATATTGGAATCCTTTCCCTCGCGTTTGACATTTTTTTTGCCTTCTTGTTTCTCCCTTCTCTTAATCTCCCCTCAGTTGCTAGCCGCACCGTGGCTTTCCATCACGATTTCGCACTCGAGAAAAAAGATAAAAACATGAAAGGAGCTCCAGTAACTGCACGGGCGCGTCACAACTCAACATTTGCAGCAGATGCACGCACGTGACGAGGCTTAGAGTACGGGTGTTAAAATTTAGCGTTGCTGAGAATCCTTTGATATCGAGTGCTGCTAGATTGTAAATTTCTTTACTGGGATGGAAAGCAACCGGTAGTTAAGGTAATTATAGACGTGGTCTGCATAAGGAATGCAATCACTTATGAGAGAAAGTTGACGGAAAATATTAATACGAGTTTCTGCAGCTCCGTCGTGCTTCTGTTTTGCTTTACAAAAAAATGTTGCAACAACTCACTTCTGAGGCCTGAGCATTTGAAAGACTGACTTACCTACGACAATGTATAAAACTTAGCCTCGAGTACCACTAGGAAAAGTTGCCTTCAACCACCCGGTCACTCTGATATCACAGGGACAAGGCACAGCTATGAGTATACTTTCAATAATCTTGAAAAAAGTATAAATTATTACTGACAACCGCACCACGATTAATACATTACATTAAAAGAGTTCATCATAATAAAGGATGTGATTCCCTCGATCACTAGGATTTTATGATTCATACGGCAAATGATGTAGTCCAACACAATAGAATGACGTAGAATTTTGTCAACGAAATCCAACGCTGCGGGGGAGATACTATGTCAGGAGATGAGGGTATGGTGCACTGCTTTGCAATGCAAGGATATGACATGTCCCTCAATAGAGTTCGATACCTTTTTACAGAATTGAACGCATGTTCTACATAGATCACTTCTGACAAATAGGTTTGTAAATACTACGTAAAACAATGAATTAATTGTAGTAAACGATTGTCAAGAGTACTTTATTGAACCAAATTTCATAATACCGTCATTAAACCATTTGGATTCCTTTATATCTACCTGTAAGCTTGCAATATATAACAAAACTTTTTTTCGAAATTAACTGACTGGACAAATTTAAATACGGCAGATCTTCTTTATGATAGATTCATGATAATGATGAAAGGAATCACAAATATTCTCCGACTCAAAAATCTTTCTTGAATCCAGCGTCTCTGATTCTGCTGTGAACATCCAGCGACACTCTTGGAAAACAATCTTGACATTCCCTCAGAAATGTCTTATTAAATCTTTCAATTCAAAGGAGAAACACTCGAAGTTTCAAATCCGTCTTTTCCGTTTATGGTGGATAGGTTGTAGAATTCTGACGTCTAGCGCCTTGTAGATTCACAAGTTGACCGTAATCAGCGGATCTGAGAATCCTCTGTGTCAGAGTTCTCTTCTGTCTCTTAAAGCGCGTCCTATTCAACAGAATTAAACAGAAGAATTCGCCTAGTTTCTGAGTACTAAAAAAACGCATGAAGAACATAACGCTTCATAACTTCCTCTCCGGTGCTGGTGTCTACTCTACGTACACGAGTTTTTTCCCCACAAATAAACTGTAACTAATATAGACTTATCACAACTGGCTTTTCTTTTCCGATGAATTTCGAGCATACGAATATATTAAAATGTACTGTCCATTGTACTGAGTTTAAGGTTGTTTCATTTGTATTTTGACAATTACAGTTAAAATGGCTTCAATGAATACCTTCATTCTATTTGGTTTCTTAAATAAAAATTAAGTACATGAACAAATTAGAGTAAATGTTTAACACTCTGAACACGTTAAAGATGTTGTAGTTGATAAGTACAATTAAAAATAGCAAATATGATCAATTTATTGCTTATGGAGAAAAATTGTTTGGAATATTTTGTAGCTGCAGCGAAATGAACACTTGTTTACCTGAAAAATCTACTGAAAACGCTGATTCAATAATCAACAGTTGAATCTAAGCAACAATATTAGACGCTTATAATGCAGAACAATTTAATTATAATTTCTGAAGTAATCTTAATAACGATAAGTTGACGCTATGTGCGATAATTTCCATACCCTTTCATCGACGGAACGTTTTGGAAAGCAGCCCAAGAAACGCAAGTGTTCTGTAGAGCAGCAGCAGCAGGACTAGGCAGCAGACGTCAATAAAGATGCTTCCTTGGTCGAAGTTGAGGAATTTGAGCACAGCTTCACCGCTTGGGAACCTCGTGTAGTTGCCAGAAGAAGGAATGACCTCCACAGAACGCCACTGGTTGATGAGCAAAGCTTCGTTGCCGTAGCTAAACCACGAGGCGTACCGCACCCACGACAGCCAATCAGGTGTCGAGCTGCTCACACGTTAGACGGTCATTTTCTTTGCTTAGATAAATGCACCAATGACTTAAGCAAGACGATCATTGCAGTACCATTTTAAAAACGTCGACATTAATTGGCAACTTGAGGTAATTCATGTTCATACAATATATATGTCTCCGTTTATTGTCGTTTTGATAGGCGTCACATTATGCAGGAAGAAATTTTTACACTTATGGATAAATTTATATTATAACACGTGAGATTTGCCTTGAGATGCTCTCATTTGTTTATTCTTTATGTAATTGCATTCATTGGAAATCTATTTCCTTTGTTTTTAATGTTTCCACAAAATTCTTTTCAATCCTGTGGATTTCTGCTGAATTTTGATGTTCAGATTTGAAAATTTAGTTAAATTTCTCATGGGGAAAAATTCATATACTACAAGACCGTTATTGTCATTTCACTTCTTCCCGTAGACTGGCACAAGTTTTAACGTTTTAAATATACTTTACTGAACTCAACGATGACTCAAAAACATGATACAGATAAATGACCAAAATAATCGCTGACATTGGACAAAGTGTCAGGGTTGGTCATAAAAGAAATGAATGAACATATCACTATGCCCACAACCATGACCAAAAAATGTGCCAAAATATTTTGTTTCCGAATTCACAGTTTTGATATCAACTTCGACGTGACCACCACCTCCACCCACCCGTTATTGAGGAAAAAACCTCCGAAGAGCATGAGGGGGATGACCAGGGGCACAGCCATTGCGAGCGCCATGTTGAGGTTGTTTGCCACACATGACACCATGTATCCTGCACGCATGTGTACCATGAACAGCAACAGGGGACAACAGGGGGCACAGCAACAGGGGGCACAGCAACAGGGGGCACAACATCAAGTGTTAGTGCACGCACATTCAAATTCAAACAACTTATCTTCGGTCACCGAAATATTCAGTGTCAAGTAGTTGAAGTGAAAAATTGTTTTTTTTCAGCTGAATATGAACTCTGTTTCCACACCAGCACTTAACACAACCATCCGAAATCTTTTGCTCTAATTATTTGTAAAAACATAATTGAAAACATGAACTCTATTGCAGCAATATGCGAATAGGTTCTGATCTTTAAGTAAACATGTGTTTTAAAAATAATCAGTTCTGAAAGGAGGACAGTGAAGTAGAAGTAAGAGAACAGAAAGTGAAGCAAAACACAAAAATTGAGATGTAAGACTAGACGAGAGAAAAGAAGGCCAGACAAGAGAAAAGAAAATTCTCATTTTCCGAGCCTCCGTTCTGGGACTCCAGTAAGAAGAGATAATCGTAGATAAGACCAGAGAAAAGGAATTAAGCAGCAGCATAATTGCAGTTAGAATTAAGCAAAGCCAGATCAATAAAGTCACATCAACAAAGTCACATCAACAAAGTCACATCAACAAAGTCACATCAACAAAGTCACATCAACAAAGTCACATCAACAAAGTCACATCAACAAAGTCACATCAACAAAGTCACATCAACAAAGTCACATCAACAAAGCCACATCAACAAAGGCACATCAACAAAGCCACATCACCCTCGTCAACTTACCAAATGACGTGGAGATGTTGGCGACGAGAACTATAATGGCGGCGCACGTGAAGAAGTTGATGACAGTGCCCCCAAAGCCGACCATGTAGTAGGTTATGCTGCAGAAGATGAAGGGCAGCACTATGTAGAATGGCAGCTCTGCTGCTGTCTTGGCCAGGAAGTAGACATCTGTGCGATACATGCCGTTGAAATGTTCACGCAGAAACACGGGCACTTGGACGCAGAAAGTCTGAGGACATATGGAACATTAACCCTTAGCAGGCAACACGGGGTCTAATGAACCTCATCGCAAGTTCAATACATACGAGGAAGACACCTCATGGTACCTGCTGAAAGTTAACACTGATATTGTCCCAGGCTTTTCAACAACGAGGACAATGTATTATGAATCATACGAAGAGAGAAAAAGAATTACGTATCCACAATATTTTTTTTTAACTGAAAAAATTAAGTGAAATTAATTGGTAAAAACACAGGACGATCCATGAATATAGGCGTTCAAGAAACAGCGTATCCTTCGCAAGTGGGTGAGTTGTGCTGAGGAGGGCTGAAAGAACTAATTAAATAATCCATGACGGTCCAACAATGAAATACTATTAACTACATAAAATAAATAGTTTGGGATTGTGCTGACGTAAACCAGGATGCACGACCCACCGGTATCAAGTATAGAGAAGCTGTTTAGTCGATGATGGTGTTATGAACTTGTGAATTTCTTGTGTACGAGCATTTTAACTAACTCACATAAGTACAAAAAAATATGAAAACGAAAAAAAATCACTAAAAAAATACGATTCGTGATAAGCCGTTCTATGACAGAAATATTGGTTTTCAACATGAAGTGATACGAGTTTGGAAAATATACAGAATTAACATGAGATTTTTGTATTATTTATTTAAGCAAAAAAGGCGTTTGTCAATACATGTGTCTCAGACACCAACGGTCAAAAATGTTAAAGTATCCCTCATGTAAAACGAGCGAGACACGAGTAGAAAGTAGAATTTTTATCCAAGAAAAAAATGTTCTTAGAGGATATTCTACAAATTTCCGAATACTGCAAATGATTGAATCATAATTATCTGACAATATTATTTAAATTTTCTATTCATGTTGGCCAAAACAAGGAAAGTGCCGCTACAGACACATTGCAAAAAATATCTTACGTTGATAACTCCGAAAACGTTTTGGAACGTCATGTTGGTGAGGAGCAGAAATATGGCGCCATTGATGTTGGTGACAGTGTCCTGGGAAGGAGTTTGCTGGAAGTAAATGATGCCCAGCAGCACGGCGATGAGCTGAATTCCATAAAAGCGGGGAAAAAATTAGCAGAGTACGTATAAATTTGAATGATAAACGTTAAAAAAAGAATCAAAACTGTTGAAGATGGAGTTTCACCATACAAAACTCAAAATGAAAAAAATTATGAAAGGCTATGCCAAAAGAAAACACGTTCGAGGTATGTCTTTGCGTAGGGAACTTAGGCTAAAAAAAGATGAAAATAAGAAAAAATATTTGTACCAAACGAAACCATACGATCAGATTCACGTCTTTGCCACAGCAGTAACACTGTTGTCTCTGCAGCAGTGTTACTCAGGAGAACACAACGATGACGCAAACTCAGAGTGGAGCAATCACTCAAGTCCGTCACTCACCGGGACTCCCTTATAGAGGAGATACATCTGGTATCTCCTCTATAAATAAATTTTTGTGAAATGTTACGAAGAAAACGTATAGAGATTTATTGAAATCAAAAATACTTGAAATTTATCATGTAGTTGTTGACATGAGTTTCTTCTAAGCGTACATCAGAAACGAGGATTTAGTGCAACCCATTACACCATTCACAATTAGAACTCTCCCACATTAAGTTATATTTTTTTCATAATTACTGATGGTCAAAGTTGATTGCGTAGTAAAGAACAGGAGCAAGAGTTACTGAACGGACAAAAGAAGTACTGTAAAACAAGTACCGCATTGTGGAAAAACGGACAAAAGAAATGCTGTAAAACAGGTACTGCATGGGGAAAAACGGACAAAAGAAATACTGTAAAACAAGTACTGAATGGGGAAAAAGGACCTAAAACTCAGAGCGAACTATCAGGTTTGTAGCAGAAGCAGAGACTCACGATGACTTGGAAAAAGCGCACCCTGATGAGCGTTGGCTCGCGCGTTACCTCCAACCACGACCTCCACAACACACACCGGAACTGCGTCAGCCACCGCGCCCTGTACGGCGACCTTCGCACCCGTGCCTCCTCCAGGGAGTCGTACAGGAAGTTGCTCTGTTCAACATATTCAGAAGAATCAAATTATTTCTACTGCATTATTAATTCAGGAGATGCTTTTGCTTCTGGATGAGGAGGAGGAGTAGATATTCCACGCCGTAACTGTCACATTCGCGTCCCACGCTCACTACTAAAACATCATCATTGAAGAATCAACCCCTTCACAAAGCAAAACAAACCAGAACAAAGCTCTTAAGCCACAGAACTAATTAATTTAAACATGAATAATTATATTATACCCTGAATAAATACTCTTATACTCAGAATCGATCTCGCACAATTTTGTGCTTTCCCTTACACACAAGTGAACACAAAATTAAGCTAGCTTTAATTCTCCAAAACTGTGTAGTTAATGAACGGATTCAATGTTTCTTTGTTAGAGTAAAAATAACTATATGAACATGAAACATTCAGTACTAACTCACCTCGTCAACAGCCATGTTATCCTTGATGGCTTGTGTGACGAGGATTCCTTCTTCAGAGACAGCGAACTCGTCACAC